>JANBQC010000247.1:0-39236 GCA_027576995.1 Dimargaris cristalligena
GAATGATCTCATGATAGCAGAATAAACTAACGTAATTGGGTGAAGATAGGATAGAATAAAGAACACATAGGAACATATTCTTCAACATTGTATTTATATGTAAAATAACAGTCGACCAATAAATATGTGTCCAACATTGTAGATGAAATCAGTATATGCAATTGCCCCGCTGGGAGGGGGAAATGCTTGACACAACACTGAGAAGTTCGACATCACAGGGCATTATTGCTATGGGTGGTTAGCGTATTAATCGCTGATTATCAATTTGGTATATCAGACGTTATTCTATATTTCTGAAAAGTGCTTGAGAGTAAATGTTTAATTAATCACACTAATCCTTTACTGTCTCTGACTCCATTATTAACAGACACTGTTTGGCCAGCACTAGGAGGAAAAATGACACTCCTGGTAGAGTCTGTGAAACTCAGCCAGTGTAAGTATACTGCCTGAGCAGTCAATGGAACCATAGATAAACATAATGCCATGGCTATTCAAGTGTTTTGGTAATGGATTACTTTGATTTATTAAAGGTTTGTAGGCTTGGTTACCATGTGATTGAAATTTGGTAGTCATCCATGGGTATTCCGTAGTATTTTTGGTGAATTTTTATTTATATCCCATTTTACTATTATTGGTTTTTAATTTTAGTTAGTCTATTTATAATAATGAAGAAAAGTAGCTTTGTAGCCCAAGAATTGGTGGAAGAGAAAAAATTATCTTCACCAAAGTCTTTCCTCTCTTGCCAAAGGATTGCAGTGTTCTGATGTAATTTCATTAAAGCATTCATGAGCAACTATCACTTTGATTAGGGCAGCAGTAAACTAAAGAAGGGGTATTTAACCCCACAAATTTTCTTCTAATTTAGGAAGAGGAGAACTGTGACTATAAGATATATTATTTCAGGTACACACAATGTCAGCCCTTCTAATTCAACTTAATCCAGGCATAATGATTGTCCATCCCTATTAGGCCTTATAGTGCCATATTAACCTTCCCATAGTCACCCCTGGTACTATGGGGCCCTCCTATATCATATAACCCTTCCCCTTCCAGGCCCTGTCTCGTCACACTAATCACTTGAGTGCTGATCCAAAGACTCTTCCAGTTACCCTCAGAGTCTTCTGGATACTAACAGCAATCTGGTTGGCCTATTCTACCATACCTTAGTCTTAGTAGTATCCTCCTTCAGGGACCTCCCTCTGGAGTTGTCCCCTGCATATATATAACTGGGCCCCATTGGGACTGGTTAGATTCCTTAACTTATTCTTACCCCCTTAGTTTATCCTAATAAGCTCTATATATCCTCACCCCCCTTATATTAACTAGTAAGTGTGCCCCCTGCACATCCCTGGCCTGAACCTGCATTTGCAGCCTTTACTAGTTAGTACCATGTCCCCACCTAACACAAGGACCTGCTTGGCTGAGTCTAAGCCCCATTTACCATTAGAAGCCTACCCCCAGGACTCTTGACAGGTTAAGAGTGGTTAACCTGGGTAACACTCAATAAATTGAATCTATTAAACCATCCTTTGTTTATTCTATGAAAGCTAATAGCTGAAGAAGTTGGGTCTGCTATTATCATTAAATAATATTTTGATTATTCCTGCCACTGTTTATATTTTCTCTAAAAAATTAACAATTGAAAAAAAAACACTTACTGACTTTATGGACCTATTTTTGAGGCTTATCACCAAAAGACCTATTGTGATTGTAAACCCTCTAAACCCCAGTACCAGTTTCATTGGCTATATTCACCAGTCAAGTCCCATTGACTCCACCAGGGGTGCCATTTATTAGAAATCACCTGACCTATTACAATTCTCATTCAGCTCTTGTGAATACTATTTTATTCACTTTACAATGACTGTGTCCCCTTCTGGTTATGGGTGCATCCTCTATTCAATAAAACAACTCAACTGGAGTTGTTGGTTTCTCTTTGCGGCTTTCTTCCATATTCATTACTATTTTTCTTAGTAATTTTTCTCTCATACAATAAAGCTAGTGGTTTTCATTTATTCTTCATTCATTTGAAACATTCTAACACCATTTTCCCACCTAGTGTTGGCCCAACACAGCACTAAAAATAGAATAATAGCTAATATATTAATTCATTTATATTAATATTTATTTAAGGGTGATATCCATTAAAGTGTGCTGTCCATAATCCCCTATTTTTATAATAATATAGGGCCTAAACAGGAGTGTCCAAGGTAGCCCCACTGGCTTCTTCTGTGCAAATTATACAGCTTAACCATGCTAATAGCCAATGTAGATCTATTGATTGATATTTCATTATATATTACATGGGACTGGATTTGATGTTCTTGAACCCAAGATATATTAACTAATAAAGCCTTAGACAATTGTATAAGGGTTAGTGAAATTTGGATATGATTAAATAATATATTTTATAGCTGAATTTCATTAAACAGTAGGTTTATAGTATTACGTGGCAATGGGGGCCAAATGGGACATTACATAGCCAGTTTATTGTATAAGGATGTCAAAGGAAAGTCCCTCCCAGAGCTAGGGGGAAGCGGGAGCTCTTTGTTTTGATACCAACTGGCTAAATAAGCCCGTCCTGCTAACTGTTGCACTAATGCTGCTATTGGTCAAATGGGTCATTACAATACTACAAGCCTGCCATATGCTTAGCACACGGGAGTGAACCAATCCTACACGTCTCTCCAGTTGCTATTTAGTATTGGTTAGACCCTCCCCCCTTATCCAGTTGAATACATATAGGGCCATGGAATACCCAACCATTCCCTGTTTTTGGGCAACTCGATGCCAGTGCCTGAATAAAGCCTGCCTAAGTAATGTGGTGGTAAATATAAGGAAGGGAAAAAATAAACCATAGATAGGTTCAAGCAATACTCCCAATAGCACAAAATCTAAATCACTCTATTAGAGGGTTGGCGACAGCTCGTATTGAATAAAGGAATGGCGATTTGGTTAATAAAAAAACGACGTCTCCGAAGCCACGCTGAACTGGTGCAGTGGATGCTTGTGTATTTCTGGTGATAGACCCATTGAATGCAACATATGGGGGATTCAACGGGAACCCCAAGGTCGATGTATGGCTACACTGCTTTTGTGACCCCCTCCTACTAAAGATAGCATCCATCGAAGAGGGGTAGTACTTCCGTGGTGGATTATAGATACTACGCCAGTCAATAGGTATAATCATACCTTTTCGATAAAAAAAATGCATCTAGCATTAGCGCAAATGTATAGTATATCTTTCGGTGGGGCATCCTCGATTTCCTCAATTGGGGAAAATTCCAAGTGCCCCACGTATCATTTTTTTACTAGCAAATTCCACCGCTTTCCGCTGCCCCTATCCGACAAGCTTCCTTTATTTCTAACCCTCTTGGTATATTTCCAGCCATCATACCTCTCATCCGAAGTGAGATAACCATAGGTTTTACAGCGACCGCTAGTCAGTGTTAAACTGCCACCATTGAGTTGTGGTCGGGTAACTAATATAGCGAATCGGGCCATCTGTTAGTGCACTAATGCCCCAGAGGTCGCCAATAGTAAGACCGTGCCACGCAATGGGGTTCTCGGTGAAGGTCTGCGTGTAACAAATGCACACTGGCTTGGTTTTAGTGACCAAAAGCCTCATATATTTTGCATGTTGTACAAGCTCCATAAAAAGGCACGGGAGAGGGTCATACTTAGGGTGGCTGGGGATGCTGGGGGGCGATGGAAGAATTCCCTCCCAGCCAGCCGTCTGCCTACAGTGCGCCAGTGTCGATGAAGCTGAGGTAAAAATACTCGAGGGACTAGGTCAAGTATGGTAATTATTTGTGTAAACTACCACATGCGACCCTATCCCCAAGATGGTTTCCCGTACATATAAGTACACGCCCCAACGCTATATAACTCCCATTCTTCCTATCCCCAACTCCCTTGACTATTTTTCCCCTAGACGAATGTATTTACGCCGATCTCCCTTCCTACCAGCACTCGTTGCTATTTAGTAGATTATCACGACGACCCCAACTTGCATCTATGAAACTATCGGATACCCATTTTTTAAGCCTGACCACTCTGGGTCTCTCGTTCTGGCTTGAAGCACAGACAGCGTTATCCGCACCGGCCAACGGCGTGAATCATTTAGAAAAACTTCCTTCTGAGGTTCTCTACAACGTCATCAATGATGTATACTTTGAAACCCGAGATGCATTGGCCCAAACATCAACGATTCTTAGTGCTGCTGTCAATAAGCATCCATACGAACAAACTATCGTAAGTCACACGTCGGGAAATGAAGAGAATTGTAAAGTCTCGGTATATTTAAGCCAACACGGAGAGGGTATTCCGACCCATAATTTATCCGAAATCATATTTTAGAATGCATGGCTAGCTGGCTTAACCTTGGCTGACACTAACCTCATTTTAACCCCTCGCCACTGGTTCATCCTGTTTGACCCCGTGTGTACTTTTACTCGTTTTAACCGACCATGAACAGGGCAAGTATATGGCTATGTGCAAAGGTTTGGCTTTATCGGAGGCCAACAAACCGCTCGTTGAGGGGTTGGAACGCCCGGAGCAGATTTGGCAGCAACTGATTCACCAACCCTTATTCACCACACTATTCGTAAATAGTTATTCAAACCAGGGGGATATGCTTCAGTACATGAGCGATTCTACCCGACAGACCGAAGAAAACAAGCGGTGGTCTGAAATTTATGACTACTATGCATATCTTAAGGATAACCGGGATGACCCAATCTTCCAGAAAGACGCCTGGCGGTTCATTGATCTCACCTCATTGAAACGACCGGCCCTAGTTCCACAGCTACCCCTAATGGCCATAGTGGACGACCTGGTCGACCCTATGCATATCCTACAGGTACTCGATGTTCTAACTGGCCCGGGCATGCATGATTTGGGACAGGAGGGCATGGAACACACCGAATGGAATCGGATAGCCAACTTGGGTCGCAGTAAGGTTAACGGCCTGCGGGTCGATTTACATATAGCTAAACTTTCGTTGGAGGTGTTTAATACGTTGGTCAATTTAATCCTGGTTCGGCTGGCCACTACAGGACGATTTAACGATATGGAAGCATTTGTACTCAATCTTAAACCCTCCGTAGAGGCACACCACTCCGGCAATCATATTCAGTCGGATTATGCTTACCAGAAGACCAATCGCTTTGCGATTGTATTGGCCGCTATGTTTGGCGAGACCCATGCCCTTGGCACCTTTACGGGCGTTTTTGATTTGTTATTGAACTTTTTTTCGGAGAATAGACGACTCGCCAATCAATGTCCCCTAGTTTACGAAATGCAGGCCTACGGTCTAGACCACGGTGCGGAATACTTAGCGTCGGTCTGGGGCTGTCCTTTGACCCATGGAGAGTTTGTAAGAGTGACCGAAGTGGCACCTATTATCGAAAATCTAGCCGAGGTCGCCCATGCAGATGACCAGGAAGATGATGATGGTTTAAATGATTGGGACCAAGGGCTAACCATAGATTTTGTCATCCCAAATTATCTCCACCTTCAGAACAATGGCCAAATCGGCATCTTGATACCAATATCGGGTTTTAATGAACAGGACAAGGCCTGCTTGCCTGACTTGGGCCCCCAAAAGCCTGATGCCTTCGATGTCAATCTTTTTGCGCGCCAGTTAAACCCCGAAAACTTCGAAAGTCTTCAACATTTAGTGAGCCTTGGTTTTCAGCGTTTTGGGGACCAAGGCTATGAACGGGTATCAATTCAAAATCTTACAGCTAATAATTAAGCCAATATCTAGTTTTGAATTTATTTGTCAAACTCTTCCGGTTGTTTTGGCCATTTTTTTACACTAGTTATAGATGTCGTAGGCTAAATTCCACAATATGCTAAATGGCTACGCTTCGGACAAGTTTACAAGAGCTAACACACAGGCAGTTGATGCGAAGGGCGCTTTATAGATAAGAATAAGGGAGATATCTAATAGATTGAGTTAACTATAAAAGGGGGTATAGAATAAATGGTAATTAACTGAAGAGTAACTATAGGAATTGGCTCGGCTTTATATAGCCGAGTAGACTAATGGTAAAGGCATCAAACCGGTATAGAAGATGCTGGAAAACGCTACTAGATAGTAATATAAATGATAACTAATAATAGACGGGTATATAATGAAGGTGATATATAGAATATGTGAATCGAGTGGCGGGAATGGCTGAAGGATGCTGATCCTTCAACAAGGCCGAATTCCCGCGCCTCCTTGATAGAACTAGGTGATGATGACACCTAGTCCTTCATAGGTAGTAGGCTTTAATCCTTTAGATTATTAAGCACGACAATAGATATTTAGATGGTTAAATTTTAGTTATACCCCGATTGGAGCCATGTAGCTATCCAGTTTATACCCCAATAAATAACAGTGCGTAATAGCCCCCAAACAACGTCACGTGATAGTTTGAAGCCCAAAGAGCCTACAATGCTTGGATTATTAAAAACAATGCTCTTGTGAACCACAACAAGGGGAGTAGGGGGGTTGGTTGGCTACTTAGTTTAGATTAGAAGTGAACGAGTTACCCATTTCGTGACTAGTCAAACCTTTACACCCCACGCAATACTACCCATTTTCCCATTGTATAGTTATCAAACAGTTTTTACGGAGCCAATTTCGATTGACCATACTTTTATTTATTCAGTTGGTGCCTAGCCCAACTATAAATATAACCCCGGCACCATGTCAGTCCAACAGCAAATCTTTCGCACCTTTACCAAGATTCACGGATTGTCATTGCGGGCGGACGCCTCCCAGTATATTCAGAGCATTCTAGCCGAACTGCAAATCAGTCCCGTCGAAATCCCCGACTGGCTCAACTCGGTCGCCACTCTATGGCTGAAGCGCGAAGGTAAATGTTTACACTAAAGTAGGGCAATTCCCAAGTTCACTTCAATATTGACGAATGCCGATAAACTTGGCCGGTTCAATTACCCCCATTTATATAACCCATAGTACCCCTTTTTGCAGTGCCCCCCCCCATTACCTACGGGGAAGGGCGAGGGGTATCCACAAGCAGAACGGGTAAGCGGCCCGTCTCTCCACGAGCCTATACTATGGTGTATCGTTGGACCCTCTATTAATCCAAGATCGCTCTTGTTTCGTTAACTACTCTTCCCTTGCTACAACCATTACAGTCGAGACCTCCATTGTGGAGCTAGAGCCTCTCAAAATCATCATATCGGCCAAACTACAAACCCACCAAGTATCGATCATCGAACCCCACCATGACAGCCTTGATCCAACGCTGGCTGATTCCGGACTCGACTCCGACCTGGGCTTAGAATGGGCCGAACCACGGTCGAGCCGGGGTCTGGCGGATGTAGATATCCGGGATCACTTCCACATCATTGACGCCTTTAGTATCCCCCGGTGGAAGTACGACTCCCTGCGAAAAACGTTTATGCGCTACAGCGAGCCGCCCCGGCTGCTCGGTAGTGCCGATAACAAAGCCGAAATTTTCCAAGACCGGTACGACCTTATTCGGCAGCGAATTCTACGCAACGAACACTTTGCCAGTTCCTGGAGTGTCGCCGGTGACGACGACCGGATCTGTCGGTTAGACACGGTGGAGGCTCTCCAGGGCCGCGACGGGGAATCCTTCATGCTATTCGGGATGCTCAGCCAGCTGGAGGAAGGTGCGCTGAGTCTCGAGGACCGGTACAAGTCGATCAAACTCGACCTGAGCCGGATTTCGGCCCAGAACCAGTCCACCGGTCTATTTACCGAAAACAGTTTCGTGCTGGTGGAGGGTCTGTATGAAGACGGTTTATTCCATGCCGAGGCGATTGGTTTGCCACCCCCGGAACCGGCCCGGGTGACCAAAGCCCAGTTTACCAAGACCAATTTCTTCGGCGGTCCCCCAGAAATCCAGGACGCCTCCATCCTCCAGCAGATTCAGGATGAGTTTGCGGAAGCTTCCATAGTTATCCTCTCCGACGTGTGCCTGGATTCTCCCGCCGTACTCAATAAGCTAAAGGCCCTTTTCCGTGGGTTTGAAGCCTCGTCGATCCCCCTTGCCTTTGTCCTATGCGGTAATTTTTCGGCCGAACCCTTCGTCATATCGGGCCCGGATACCCAACGCTACAAACGGTTATTCGACAACTTGGCGACTATTATCCAGAGCTTCAAGCGATTGGCCCAGACCAGTTATTTCATATTTATCCCGGGTCCGAACGACCCGTGGTCGAGCGATCTTTTGCCCCGACCGGCCATCCCGGATTTCTTCACCAGCTCCCTCCGCTCCAAACTTTCCCGGTGCGTATTTGCAAGCAACCCCTGTCGAATTAAGTACTGCAACCGCGAACTGGTATTCGCCCGACAGGATATTATGAATAAGCTGCGCCGGAACTGCGTCATCGTGCCCACCGATCATGAAGGAACGACAAATGTCAAACGACATCTGGTCCGTACCTTGATTGACCAGTCTCATCTGTGTCCGCTGCCCCTCCGTACCGCTCCGGTATACTGGGCCTATGATTACGCCCTACGTCTCTACCCCATACCGGACCTTCTGGTGCTGGCCGATAAGTACGAAACCTACTCGGTGGACTACGAGGGCTGTCATTGCATTAATCCCGGTTCGTTTGTGACCAACGACTTTAGCTTTTACGTGTATTACCCATCGAGTGGTGAAACGCAGTTTAGCAGCATTCCCACTGAGTGATCTTATTTTCCAATTCCAGGCCATTTATCACCAAGCTTCGCCAATAAATATACTATTCCAAAGATTGATTTCAGCCGAAATATATAGCGGCAATAGTGAAAAGTGCGATGTTATTATGTTCCCTAGTAGCCGATATCGTGATCGTCCCAATTCTTAAGTGTATTTAGATTATAATAAAAAAGTGGAGGTAAAAAGCCCGAGAATAATACAGACCGAGAGACCGACGAAAAGATGGATTCCCAAACTAGGACAGCCTAAGGCATTCAGTAAGTTGATTCGTGGTTTAATCCTGCAGGAGTTGAAGCGCTAACGCTTCTTCGTCGGCCAGACCCATGGGTTGACCAAAGGATATGACCCCCCGCCCGGACTCCGACCCGGTCGAAACGGCAGGGGATGTATTATTCGCCTCGTCGTCGCTGTAGACATCACTACCACCGCCGTAGTCACTACCCGAATCTTGATCACTTCCCCCGGGTGAAGCCAGCGTTGCCTCGCCGTCTCCAGCCCCAGAGCCCAAGCCCATGGCTTCGCGTTCACGCTGGCGGATCTTGAGCCGTTTCGCCTGGCGCCGCTGTTTGGCCTCCTGTTTATCCAACGCATCGTGTTCCGCGACCCCGGCCCGTTCACGCTGCATGCGCTCCGCAATCTTCGCTGCCAGGGGACCTTCCTCCTGGGCCACCTCAGCTTCGCTCTTGAGACCGTAGCCGTGGAGTTGCTGCCCTTCGTCGTCGAAAAGCACCTTGTCGTTATGGACGACCTTCTGTTGCTTCTTCCGCTGCCGGGCCTGTTGGCGACGGCCCTGCTTGGGGGCGGGCTGGTACTCCTCAATGAGAGAATCAACCCCTTCTTCGACTGGGATGACGCGCTTCACCACAAAAATGTCCTCATCCTCGTTGTCCGAGACTGGGCCATCCAGGTGGTCGGACCGATCCACCAGTTTAGCGTAGTGGTCCGCCAAAACGGTGGTGTTCTTCCGGTTGAACATGCGGTCGGCCTTATTTTTGGGACGGTCCGGTTTGTCGGTGTCCTGCTTCTCCCCCTCTTCGACATCCTCATCCTCCTGTTCACTGTCACTCAGGACAGCTGGTAGTTGGTTTTGGTTCTTTGACTTGGATTTCTACGGAAATAAAGTACATGGGTAAAACCCGTCCATATAGATTGGTATACAGTGGCCAGATGCACAGTTGGTTAGTTGCGAAACAAAAGAAAAGGGTGCCGATAATAAAACCCGCGTCGTCTACATGGGCCAACTATTTATTAAAGCACTCTTAAATTGACAGTCATGGGAATGGAAATGGCGTAGGTAATCCAATTACGCCCTTCATGAGCGAGGGAGGGGGTTACACACTTACCTTGATCATGGTGATCTTTGGGGCACCCGACAGACCCAAAGACTCGGCGAATTCGTCGGCGGGCATCGCATGGACATCGAAAACCTCCTTGTCCTTCTGTAAATGGATGGATTTCATATAAGTCACAAAGGCCTTTTGGGCCAGGTATTTGATTTCGGGTTCCTGGAAGCACAGAAACTGCAGTTTCTGTTTGGTGGCCAGAGTACGGTTTTCCTTGACCTTAATGGACTCAATTGGTACACGCTTCTCGCGCAATTTCGTCACCATACTGGTCTCTTCGGAAGGGAGTAGTAAGAGCAGACCGTTCCCTTCGGATTCGTACCGCGCGGTCCGACCGACACGGTGAATGTAGGTCGCCACATCTTCAGGGCAATCCATCTGAATAACCCAGTTCACTTCGGGGAAATCCAAACCACGGGCGGCGACATCCGTCGCCAGCATGATAGCATGTTTAGTGGCCAGGAATTTCTCGAAAATTTCGACGCGGCGGAACTGGTTCTGGCGGCCGTGCAGCTGCAGGAGGCGAAAGCCGGGCTCAAGGCGGGTAAACGCCTCGTATAGATAGCGGACCTGCTTACAAGTAGACATAAACACCAGAATTTTGGTATTGGGGTGGGCCTTGAGGAACGAGAATAGGAAATCGATTTTCTGGTGAAGTTCACAGAGAAGGTAGTGCTGCGAGAGTTTGGTGGGAGTGCTAGTCTCGGATTTGTCGTGAACGGCCACGTATTCCGGGTCCCGGAGACTAAGTCGGGCCAGATCTTTAACCGATTTGGTTTGGGTGGCGGAAAAGAGCCAAGTGTGCCGGTCCCTGGGCAGGTTCTCTATAATGGCGTTGAGGGTGGATTTGAAGCCCATGTCCAGAATACGATCGGCCTCGTCCAGGATGAGCACTTTTAAGTTGTCACAGTCGAAGTTGGGGGTTTCATTCATGTGCTGCAACAGACGCCCGGGGGTACAGATGATAATATTAAGCCCCACGATCCGCTTTTGCTCTTCCTTGAGGTTTTTGCCGCCGATGATTAAACCGGCGGAGAAGGAATGGTTGCGCCCCACTTTGGTCAACACGTTAAAGATTTGGACGGCCAATTCCCGGGTCGGGGCGATAATCATGGCACCGATGCCGTCTTCGCGCGACCACCGTTCCCGATACAGAATTTCAAGCATGGGCACGAGAAAGGCCAATGTTTTACCACTACCGGTCATGGCCGCGCCGAGGATATCCCGGCGCCGCAGACCCATGGGAATCGCCTTGCGCTGAATCTCGGTGAGTTCCTGGAATTTGGCCCTCTTGAGGCCTTCGGCCGTAAGCTTCGAAATCGGAAGGGTGTCGAAGATAAAGGTCGAGCCATCACCGACCGCCGTGCTCGGAGGGGAGAAATTCATGGCCCGCTCTTCCAGCTGCACCATTTCCTGTTGCTCCTGGTCGCGGAGCTTTTTACGCTGCTCACGCACCGCGTTGTTATTTTTCCGTTTGAGGGACATGGTGTGGGAAGGATAGGCCAGCGAAACGGTCGCTTAGGTACGAACGAGGTGTGGGTGAGCTGGTTATGGGTATACGAGGTCGAAGCGGCACCTGTGGGCTGAATTGGGAGGGTTCGAAGTCGGAGCAAGGGTGGAAAATGAATACGATGTGTCGAGGCAGCTGGAAGCACAGTGTAGCCAGGTATCTACCACCTCGTGGTAATTGTTGGCAAGTAAAAAATGGGTATATGGGCCCACTAGGGAATGGGGCTAATTGGGAATGTAGATGGGGTAGGAAGATAGTTAGATATTGCCAATTACGCTAGTAGGGACCGAAACCGCCTACTTATGAAATAATGGAAAAGCTGCTTAATTTGGCAAAATAGTCAGTGGTAGTATAGGTCGAAAAACCACCGAATGAGCCTTAGGTTTCCCTAATATTTACTATGCTATGTAATATTCTTTTTTTTTTCGATTAGAGGAAATATCGAGGTGTAACCCTTTGATCAATCCTTTGGCAATGTGCTTTTGAAATGTAGAAATATCGACATTGGTCACGTGATTAACCTTTATATGTGAAGAATCATAAGTAGCCGGTGCAGACGAAATGTGGCCACCCAATTCTCAAACAACAAGATTACACGCCATTATTGGCCCGAATACTAAAAGCACAGGCAAAATAGCACTCACTCTCAAAAGCCGGTGAGTGAACCAAGGGAGATTAACTTGTAAATATGTCGACCCCATTATACCCAGCTAGCCAAGTGATAATCGGTAGAAGCCCCCATTGGAACATCAACCACCACCATTATGACATTTTCACCACAAACACTGACAGCTACTTGAAATAAATAAATACCTGGAGATTTCATTTCATAAATCGGCTTCAGCCCAGGCCATCCCAGTTTGGTAACTCTCGCTGCACGAGTTAGCACCAAGTCCACATTTCTCATAGGCTGTACTATTAATCTATGAGCCCAACCAAAACTATCACGCACCAATTTAGTGTCTCAACACTCATTGCCTCGACTTCATTTCTGGTCCATTGGGTGCCTGATTAGGCAACGGGCGTACTCCGTGAAGAGCATCTTATGAAACGGCAGGTCTGACAACTATACCACTCAACATATTGCGATCCCAATAAATCGTATGTGAATGTGGTCAAGGTATGACCAAGGAAATTGACTGTGATTGGGAAAAACGAGACAGGTGAAAGCCACCCACGCATATGACATCCCTCATACAAGTTATATGTCGAAAAGTGGTTCAGAGTCACCCATGTCGAACCAGGATTGGCCTGCGAATATGGAAATATCGTCATTGCAGATTGGGACACCTTCTAAATCTAGAGGTGACATAATAGTGAGAAAGGAGCCTTCGAATGCAAACCCCAACGGAAATCTCATTCAAAAGCCAACTATAGTGCAAATACTCAGGCAATTATTGGATAATAATGGGGGGGGGATGTGAAAGTTATACAAAGGTCCTTCGTACGTGGGACTGTCGCAAATGCAAATCATACATGACTCTTTAACCATCAGATCTATAGCTATGCGCTGATACAGACAACATCCGAGGGGGATTCCGCTTGAACCAGGTAAATATAACCAAAAACTATCATATCAGATTTGGGCATGTATGAGAAATGGTAGTGGGAAATAATGAGAGGTAATTCACATTCTTGGTGTAAAGCACACTAGACCACTTCTCGACGAACACTTAAATCTAGGCAACCCCAAATAAACAGGACATTCCCTGTCAGTATAAAAGCGTATCTATAACCCGCACCTCCACCCACATAATCATCATCCCAGGGCTTTACATTCTCGTCTACCACCCCTAATCTCCCCCCAATTAAGTATCGCTCAGCATTTCCTCGAAAAAGTGACTAAGCCATGTTTAAGTTGACCTACTTCTTGCTTGCGCTACCGGCCATCGGCATGCTAGCTCCAACTCTATTGGGCTCCCCTGTTCCGGAGCAGGACTATCATCCTTACCTCCCGATTGGGCGGCCCCAATCCGGCCCAACCCCCACTATCGAGAATGTACGCCTAACCAGAGCAGCAGCCGCTGAACTTGAACGACGACTAGACGAAGCCGGAATTGCCGTTCCCCTAATTGGCGACAATGGTAGTACGCCAATCCCACAGCTCACGCCTCAACAGACTGCCATCGCTCTGCAATTCCTACAGGAAATGCTAAGACACCAAGACGCCTCCCTCTTGTCCGTTCAGCCCGAAGGTCAGTTGGATGGCATATTAGCTGAAATCAGGGGAGCTGATGAAATTACTGAAGCGGTAAGTTTAACCCCATGGCTGTCTAGATCCCGATATGAAAGGTACGGTTGGTGTCGAATGCAAGTGATATATAATTTAAATGGTGCTATTTAATTGATCTAGCCCCTGGGGCTCCAATGTACATACATGCGCTTAACTTTGCATCTCCCCATTATCAGATAGATGCAAACTAGTTTCTGGAACTACCTTTTTCAAGCCCAGCTGGCACCCGATGATAACCAAGACATCCGGGTATTTTTCGCTACTGTCCCCCAATCTAAGACCAAGAAACTCATCTACGACTACGTTCTCGGAAATCAAATCTCGTTTGATTTGGAGGAAGGCGATGGAAATAGTGTTGAAACGATTTCCCTTCAGCACAGCGTTCCCCCCCCGGCTTTTTCGCTTGGGTCATTCCGATCTGGTCATAGTGCTATTAACTCACGTTGAAGATATTATGCATGAGTTTGTGCAAACTCATCAATTTACGGAGAGCGATGCCCCCGACTTCATTATTGGGGTCTTTTTAGCCTGGCAGGCCCAGTTGAATGGGTCGGTGAAGGTGATGGCGGTTCAGGGGGACGTTGACTCTCTGTAGAAATTTTTCAATGTTTTTTTTTTGCAACTTGACCTGCCCTTGGATATTTTTACCTCGGCCATGTGGGTGTTTTGGTTCAACCAACCCACCGCCGTCCAGTTGTTAATGGCCCGGGTGGAAGATGCGAGTAATTTATACCCAGGTCGGACAAACCTCTATCCCTATTTGCTAGACTGGTGTCATCCCAAAGCCGGAAACACCAAGGAGGAAATGCGCTGCACTATTTTGGCTGAACAGGTAACGACCTTTAACTCGGGACACTTTTTCAATGAATTCCCTCAGGCCGGACAACTCTTGGAAACCCAAACGGGCGTGGACCAGGAAGCTATTTTGAATGTGATGGAAAATCAGCTGATGTTCACTTTATAATTAAGCTGATTAGAGTGTCTTTAGGATAGGTGATGAAGTGCAGTTGACACGCCCTTCTAACACAATGTGGTATATACAACTATTGCCACATTTGGTCTAACTTATTTTTCGGGTCCATCGGAGCTTTGGTACATAATGTATGGCTACCTACCCTATATATGATCTTTATCACATTTGCCTACGGGTTTTGCCATTAAAATGCAATTTTGACAATACCGATCCATTCGGGGTATTGCCCAATTGGCCCCGTTAGAGCGTGCCAATCTTGTGGCTTCATTTTATGTAGCTATGAGGTTTATAATTCAAACATGGCAATGGTTCAAATATGGGTTTATTGAGTGACTTTGTGACAAAGAAGGACTCCAGAAAAGCCCTGTAAGAGAAGGTTCTAGAGTTATATCACGTGGTATATAAATTGTACACGTGATACTATTTAGGTTACTTTTTTTATCCAATGGATTAGGCCAAGGTCAGGAGGAGGAGAAGGAAACTGGGATGCTCCGTGTAGTATAAAGGGGGAATCCGGCCGGGTCCCTCCTGGTATCTTAAGTTTCTCCAAACTAACTTGGTCTCCGTTTCTCCCACCTGTCCCGTATTCTGTGGGTTTCCAACCGACTATGCTCGCATGGCTTTTTCTCGAAAGCCAGCGGGGCAGGTTGCAATACTGAGGGGAAACGGGGGCTGGGGCTTTGTTTTTCGCCGACTCCTGGGTTCTTGAACCCAGCATGTAGTCGGGGAAATGGTTGAATTTGGTACACTTAAACACCAGGGGCTTGCGTTGAGCGGGTTCGGTCGGCTATTCCGCGTTATCGGCGACTGAATCACGGGAGTGGCCCCACATTCTACCCATTCGAATTGCTATTATTATACCAGACGGCGCCGGGGGCATAGCTCAAGATTGCCATTAATTAGTTCAATATAAAATCCACCAAAATCGCAGATATTGTCTTTATATACATATAACTGCACATAAAAAGCACTGCATTTAGGTGCATCAAATATCATTAGGGAGTTGTAATGGACGGGGTAATGGAATGGGTTGATGGGCGGCGTAGTTGGCCAATAAATTTACCCCCATCTGATATACCAACAATAGTAATGGGGAAGTGTACAAACGGTATCTCTGACTCACTGTGGCATCTTTATCATACACAACCGTGACTGTTGAGTTGGTTTACCAGCCCTAGTCCACCAATTCGCTAACCCTCAGCCCATTTGCTTTATCTGCTCTTCGTTTCTTGGCTCCTACACCTAGGCCAGCCACTGCAGTAAAGTAAGCATATACTGTATTCTATATTGGCTTATAACCGTTGTTTCTAGTGCCTTTTCTACCATGGTCTATCGCCCCATTCCCAGCCCATTGTCCGCGTTGGTTCAACGGACCCGGCTCTACCCTTCCGCATTCAGTCGACTATTGGCTTCCACTCGGCCTAGACCCCTAGTGAATAATGCTCAAAGGCCTTCCTCCCTCCTTGGCAGCCTTTGGAACCGAGCCGTCAGTGGCTCTACAAGACCCTCCGTTCCTCCGAGCTCACCTCTGGACGGTATCCGAGTTCTCGATTTATCGCGGGTTCTAGCCGGTCCTTATTGCACGATGCTCTTGGGTGACCTCGGGGCCGATGTCATCAAAGTAGAACACCCGCTGCGGGGGGATGATACCCGTGCTTGGGGACCCCCTTTTCTCAAGTCCACTGACCACGCGGCAACGGCGGACGGTCCGGGTGAGAGTGCCTACTTTCTCTGCACTAACCGGAACAAGCGGTCCATTGCCATTGATATGAAAGCACCGTCCGGACGTCGTATCATTCACCAATTGGTCGCTAAGTGTGATGTCTTGGTGGAAAACTATATTCCGGGCAAACTCGAGGCGCTGGGGTATGGGTATGATGAGCTAAGCCGTATTAATCCCGCCCTAATCTACGCCAGTATCTCCGGTAAGCTGATCATTATGTGCCATGGAAAATGTCCCAGCACTGGCTTGATAGACAACGGTTATCTGCCACGGTGCTGGTTGGATACAATGCCTATACTAAGGGGGGAAACATCCCAAATACATGGCTAATTAAGGGAGCTCACCGGATGTACGTTATTTATTTTCCAGGCTATGGTCAAACCGGGCCCTACGCGAATCGCCCTGGATACGATGTCATGATAGAGGTAAGTACTGCTTATATTAGCTCAGTAACTGAGAGGGTATAGATCGATATACTAATATTCTAGGTCTGATAGTGTAAACAGTTCATGCGACAACATCATTTTTTATTCTAGGGGTTCCGAAATTTATAGCGCGGCCTAATAATTATTATCACTGTTATCAATACACTTTTCTTATCGGGGCAGGCCGAGGCTGGGCTAATGTATATTACTGGCGAAACCGATGGTCCCCCCGTCAAGGTTGGCGTAGCCATCACAGGTAAGCCTATCATTTAGTAAAAGCCGACCCAGACAGTATTTATTGGATGGGTAGATAGGCTGAATTTTTGACGGGCGGTTTCGAATAGGGTGAATACGGACGGCTCCTCCGATCCTAGGATACTATTTACGATAATGGATGTGTTAGTTTTTGCGAATCCTTTTTGAAATCGACTGTGATCCATTATCGTACCCTGCTTTAACTATTGTGTCACCATTAATATGTATATATATGGTTATACCTAAATTCAATCTAGACATCACCACCGGTAAGTATCACATCTTACTATTACGCGGAATCAAACTTGCGCTACAGATTGAGCAGACGTTACTATGCATTTTGGTGGTCATTTGGACCCAGCATGGACACGGGTCCGTCTGGTTCACTTACATAGTCAATACCCAATATACTGTATTCCCTTTGACATCGGCCGGCGCTTAATTGATGGCATGGGCATCCGTGCCTGATATAGGTTTATACGCACATGGTGCGATTATGGCCGGACTATTGGCCCAGCAGCGTACTGGACAAGGCCAACATCTGGACATCTCTCTAATCGACTGCCAATTAGCCGCCTTGGCCAATATTGCCAGTAGTTACCTAACCACCGGCACCGAGGCCCAACGATGGGGCACATCCCATCCATCGATTGTCCCCTACCGGGGCTTTGCCACTGCGGATGGACATATCATTGTTGGAGGGGGCAATGACCGGCAATTCCAGTCCCTATGCCGATGCCTCGAACTCCACCAACTGGCTGCTGATCCCCGACTGGCCACCAACCAGGGCCGGGTAGCGCACCGTGCCTTCGTCGATAAAACCATCCAAGATCGACTCCTGACCCAGTCAACCGCCCACTGGTTACGGGTCCTGGAACCTTCGGGGACTCCGTTTGCCCCAGTTAATAATTTGGACCAGACGTTTGAGCACCCTCAGGTCAAGGCCCGCCAGGTGGTGCAAACGGTAGCCCACCCCACAGCCGGGCAAGTGCCGATGGTGGGTCCCGCCGTTCGCTACAGTGCCACCCCGGCTCAAATCCGACGCCCCCCGCCTCGTCTGGGTGAGCATACGGTCGATGTGCTTACTAATGTATTGGGTTATCAACCCGATGCCATAGCCCAGCTTGTCGCTGATAATGTAGTTCGCAGTTTAGACCCAAGTGAAGGACTTGCGGCTGGTGAAGGGGAATAATAATGTTAGTAACGGATTAAACTTTATTCAGTTTGGGGGAATAAATCAGGCATGTGTGGGTTTGTATAATAAACGTAATAATCAAATCGGCGGAAAGACAGGCCAATTGTAACATAGCAGACAATAAAAAGTCGGGGAAAAGTGTGCTGATAAAGGAATCAGCAGTTAGAATTACAGCAGAGGATCAACGATAGTATAGCAAGTAGTAAAGATAATATAATGGGGGGTGAACCACCCGCCATCCCGGTTCGCATGGTGATGAAGCTTCAGCGCCTCCGATGACCACCACTCTTCTTGGCCTTCTTCTTTTTGGGGGATGCCGACGCCGAGCGTGGAGGGGAAGCTTTGGTGGAGGTGGGGCTGGTAGATACTTTTAGGGCACTTTTCAGCACCCCGGACTCCGAAGGCGTGGAGTGGCGACGGCGGGGCCCGACGGTGGATATTAGGGAGTGATTGCGCACGGCAAAGGCGGTGATGGGCGTATCCACGGTCAGGCCGGTATGGGTAATCCAGTACTCCGAAGGCTGGGTGTTTTGGGGTAACTTGAGTGGCTTGACCCGGCGGGCCCGGGGCGGGGTTGGGCTAGTATGGCTACCCTCGATATCGGGCGAGGCAAGCAACTCATCTTCAGAAGACGAGGTGGGGGGCGAGGAAGGGTCAGACTGATTTAATGGAAGTCGGCGGAGATAATCCTTGGCCTTGAATAATTGAGTGAGCACCTGTTTTGGGGGCAGATATAGGATTTCGTTATGATGGAGGTTGAAAGAAACCCGTCGGGCCGGAGACGGTTGGCGGGGGTTTGGGGAGGAGGTGGCGGCGGGTTCAGAGTCTGGCTGCTAGGGAAGTGTAAATACATTCGGAGAGGATATCCAAGGTGATATGCATTAGACGAGAGGACACACATGAGGGGGTGGTGCTGGTTTCGTAGGAGCAAATGGCTGGTTTAGGGTTTAGGTTGCCTAGTCAAAAGGGCTTACCGAGTCGGCCAAGGCAGGACAGGACGGATAGGCGGTGGCAACTATGGCGGGCATTGGAACGGGGGGGAATGGAGAAAGAAGGCGGAATGGGCTAAAACCACAGAAGAGTATTTAGTTAGATAGTGTTTAATTAAGCAAGAAAGAGCAGCTATTGTGACTTTAAACCTGAAGTGAGACCGCCAGCTAAAGTAGTCCAATCCCAATGTATGCATATATGCTATAAAGCAAGGGCATACGTGGCATCTGCGTCAGGTGAGGCCTTGATCGACTCTAGCCTATGTATGACTCAGTAGAATAATGATGCCATTAGATGGGAAGGGGGCTGGCATTTCGCCAATAGAAATAGACCGTCACATCATCAACATGTAAATAAGCGAGGAATATTGGGCTGCGCAACTCTCTCTCTCTTTCTCTCTGTGTAATCATCCCAATATAATATAGCCCAGTGATTATGCTGGGGAGCTTGCCGGAATGCGGGTCTATTGGTAAACCCTTCCTGAATCCTCCGATAAAAAACTGCGCCTTGGCTACTATTGAGCCTCCCGTTAATATAATCAAGGCTTACCAAGCAATAGTCAGCTGGCATTAACAGTATATCTAGTAGTACTGTGCAATACGTATACGTGCTAGGCGACTGTAGCTACCTGGGTTACGGATTTAGGGAAAGGACATTAATGTGAGGGGTGTGTCCCCAAGCGAAACCGGCCAAAGTTGGAAGCCATCCTAGCCGACGCAGCTAAAGGCGAGCGAGGTGAATGGAGTAAGGGGCTGCGCGACCGGAAGGAAGGCTGTAGAACAAAGTGGTTGGTTATGAGTCGTATGAGTACGCAGGGGATACACTCATCATCTAATCAACACAGAGCAACTACAAAGAGTTGCTTCTTGGTGACTGTTGCTTACTAAAACTGTTCTTTCTTCACAGGGTTCAGAATGAAAGGCGTAGTATACTACAAACCAGACAGATGTCAGTGACCAGATGCCCTTTAAACCGACTCATAATTGGCTGATTATCTGGCACATAGCAATGGGAGATAGTTCGAATGCTGCACTATAAGTTAACCAACTGGCTTAGAAATTCCTATTGTATCAGGAACAATCCTGTCTTATCAAGCACATCTATTGTCGTTAGGCCACCAACCAGCCTTACTCATGCACCATATTGATGCCAAGTAGTCCCAGTCTGACCTTATAGGCAAAACCATCCGCCGGCTGAAGTTGCACCCGTTAAATATCTAATATTCTAGCTTAGTTTCTGCCCATTTATCATTCAAAATATGAAATCCTTTTAGTAGATTTGTTATCTATCTAATATACATTACATGAGAAATATTAAAATGTGTATATTCGATCACCAGACCAGTCCATATGAATCATTTATTAGCCATTTTTTTCGGAGCATGCAGGTTTAAGTTTCTCCCTATTTGATTTACTGGCTCTCGTGATGAAGCTAACTAATTAGGTTCTTGGCTATAGGCATATCATGCAATATCGGATGATTCATAATATGGGAGTAGTTCAACCAGGCTGTATAACGAAAAATCCATTTGATGAGGCAAATACTACTAGGTGAAAATATATATCCCACCGATTTTCCCATGCACATATCAGTTAAAACCTTATACAGCCGAGCCGAACTTTACCCATATTATTGTTTATTTGAGAAATGGTCCTTAGCCTCGTTATAAAATAATAGATGATATAAATACTGTCCCAGATAAATAATAGGGAGGTATATATTTATGCTTGGAAAGTGTGTATTTTGGTCTAGTGGTCTATTTACACTAGACAAGATTGTAATATTTTTTTACCTATTTGTAATCGGCATAATAATTTTACATTGGTCATTATTAATGACCATCCGAAGCAGTAGCGTGATTAACCATCCAAGCTCACCGTTCTATTCACATGGTACGAAGACGGTTCAAATTAGAAACCTCATCCCTTTATTTAACTCTCTATTGTGAGGGGCGACCGTTAAGGTCAATTTCATATACATATACCAGGATTGCAAACAATTAAAATTGGTAAAATAGGGAAATGCAACTCCAACTCTGTTGAAAGGGAAGTTATTCACATCCACACCCGCCCACACATATATATACATATATATATATATATGAAAACACAGGTTTTTACGGCTGTTGCTCCGAGAACCCATGGAAATCCATAAGGTGGGTCGAGGGCATTTGCGACGTCGGAATAGGCGGTAATGGAGGAGGGACTGGGGCTGGGTCTGAAGCCGGAGCCGAGGGCAGTTGCGGCGGTTGGTAGTTGGGGAACGTATGAGTGATATCCCGACCATTCGTATCGTAAATGGGGACGGGCCGCTCGGTGGGTAGGAGGCCCTGGACCGGGATGGGGGCCACAGGCTTACCCGAAATACGGTCCCGTTCCATCTGTAACATACAGTTAGCCTCGTAGAGGTGTTCAGCCGTCATTTCGTCTTCCACGATCGGACTGTCTAACGACCGTTCGTCAATATTCACCAACTGGTCGGCCAAAGTGTCGACGATACTCCGAAGGTACGGATCCTGGTCCAAAGGGAGTCGGGCCCGAATATAGGGTACGAGGCTAGGTGGGTCGGACGGGGGAATATCGAGGTAGCTCTTGAGTTGGCTTTTGGTGTACCGTTTTTCGACGTTTTTATGGTCCACCACCCGTTTCGACAAGCCGATTTTATGTACGTTATTCTTGAGAACCTTGTCTTCCATGGTACCGCACGTGGTCAGTCGGTACACGAACACCGGCTTGGTCTGGCCGTACCGGTAGGCTCGTGCGATGGCCTGCTCGTCGAAACTGGGATTCCACCCCGCATCCATCAGCACCACTCGGTTGGCGGAAGGTAAGTTGAGGCCCAGCGAGCCCGTTCCCGACGAAATGAGAAAGAAATTGAGGTTGGGGTTTGAATTGAATTCCTCGACCAGAGGCTGGCGGGCGGCCATGTTGGTCGTCCCGTCCAGACGCATGTACCGTCGTTTATTGGTGAAGGAGGACCAGGAGGCGGTGCGGAAGATCGACTCGATGTAGTCGAGCGTGGGAATACCCCGGCTAAAGATGAGCATCTTGTCCCCGTTCCGCACGCACATCTCGGCCATGTGCATCAGAACCACCATTTTGATACCATGGCTAATATCCTTATAATCGGGCACCCGTTGGAAGGCCTTGTCAGTGATGGCTACTAGGAACGGGATCATGGCCTCGAGTTTTTCCCCGTCTTCCTCGGGGATAGCCTGTCCGTCCTCATCCGTTTCCAAAGGGAGGGTTTTATACTGTCCATCGCCCCCCGAGCTGGAGTAGGATGATCCCGACGAACCCCGGGGTTGGATAGCTCGAAAGCGCTTGTTGAGGGATAGTTTGAAGATGTAGGGGTGGTTACAAATATTGCGTAGAATAATCTCGTTGGCAATCAAGCCTTTACCCGCATTAAAGGCATTGCCGTATTGTAATTCGTTCTCCAGGATTTCCGTGTAGAGGGAGTGCTGCAGGGCCGGCAGTTTGCAGGTAATGACGAATTCGCGCTTGGGCGGCAGTTCGCGTTGAAGTACCACAGGCTCCCGGCGCAGGACGAAATCCTTGAGGATATCGTGCAAAATATACAGTTTCGTCCGGAAGAGGCGTACATCGCTGCGGGTACTGTCCGGGTACATCCCGTTCTCAATCGGGTGTACGTAGGCATTGCGGAAGTCGGCGAGGTGGCCCAAGCAACCCGGGTGGACGAAGTCCACCATGCACCAGTATTCGGATAGGTTGTTTTGTAGGGGATAACCCGTCAGGCACACCCGACTTTTGGTTTTAAAGCGTTTGGTGGCAATGGACACTTTGGAATTCGGGTTCTTGATGGTATGTCCCTCATCAGCCACCACAAGCGCTGGACCGGGATCCAACAGATACCGCTGGTAGAGAGTCAGCTCGTCATCGGATAGGGGGGTTTTGCCCGATGTTGACATACCAATGGACAGATCCCGAAACAGTTGGTAGCCCGTTAGCAGGATACCACCGTGCTCGTACCAGTCATGTAGGTACGCCAACCGGGCTTCCGTGTTTTTATGGATGGTTCCGTCCAGGGCAAATACGTGGCCAATAGTCCTTCGTAGCCATGTTTTAGGGATCCAGGTATTGATTTCCCGCATCCAGTTCTTCCGTAGCGTGGGGGGTAATAAAATGAGAATCCGTCGGGACCGGAAGTGCTCCGGAATGGCCGGGTTGCCCTTGCGTACTTCCTCGAGCAGCACGAAGACGATCACGATCACCTGGAAGGTTTTCCCCAGACCCATGGCGTGCGCCAGAATACAGCCGCTCTTGGCGAACATCACCAAATTCTTCCACATGAAGCGGACCCCCTCGACCTGATGGGGTTTAATATGGCGAGCCAAAAAGCTGGGTATATAAATGTCACTCTCCCCCGGGTCGTGTCCCAAATTGATGATCACGCGCGGGACCTGGCTAGATTCTGGCGCAGTCGTTTCGTCGGCCGCTGGATTGGGCTTGGTTTGCCGGTCGCTAGTCGCTTCCGGGTCGCCGGTGGTTAGGGCCGTGATTGGTTCGCTCGGCTGGTTAGCAAGCTCCCGTAGCCGATTCTGGTATGCTTCTTCCTTTTCCCGAATAGTGTTTCTTAGCTTAAGGACATCTTCCCCCTCTTCCCGGATGGGTCGGATATTTTTCCGGCCCTTGACCTGGTTTGCGGGCGAGTTCTCCGAAGGTTGGTCGTCCTTTGAGGAAAGGGCCGATGGGTCAAGGAGGAAGTCACCTAACTTTTTAAGCGTGTTATTGTTTGTGGAAGAGGCCGATCGCAATGCCTCCCTAACGTAATCCGAAAGTGAGCGGGGCGATGGGGCAGCCGGTGTATTGGAGTCGGCAACATTTGGGTTTTTGAGCAGACCTCCGCCGGCGCCTCCCGAATTTAAAGGTAACTTCCCAATTCCGGTAGATAGCCGTGGTAAGGTTGGGGAGGGGGGCCTGGCGAATAGCGGGGCTTTGCAATTAGTACCAGTGGGTTTCGCTGTCTCAGGGGGCAAATTCAATAAAGAGCCAATGGACATCGACGGGGAGTCTGGTTTGATGTTGGTAGTGGTGGATGTACGCGTTGATGGTACGGTCACCCGTGGGGCCGCGGCAGTGCTCGGGGAAGAGGCCTTCGGCGACTGAGGTGCCGAAATATCCATATCGACACCCTCGTCTTCGGAATCCGTGCTGTCGAGAACGATGACCTCATTGATCCGAGAAACCCTGATCGGTGGTGGGGGAATTGGTACAAAACCGCTGGCTAGGGTGATTTCCTCTACCGGCGATAATTGGGTTGTGTATCCCGGGCTCGATAACGCAATGGGCGATTGGGCCACTTTTATAGCCGCAGGTAGCTGTGGTTCGTCATCAACATCGATTTCGACTTCGACTTTGGCCTCAGTCTTTGAGGAGGATACAGGCAAGGTTGGTCTAGGCTCAGGTGAGGATTTAGGCTCCGGAGTAATAGTTGCAGCCGGAGGACCAGATACAACCTTTAAGGGCGCAGTAGGTGCTTGCTCCTCTTCGATCGGCGGGGACGGAGAGCCGGGCTGAATGGGCAATGGCACGGGCCCATCAGCGCTGGGTGCGTCGTCAGACAACTCCCCGGTTAGCGATGGTGACCGAATAATTGGGGTACCGCGCCGCTTTCGAATAGTTGGAGCTCGTTTAGGCCCCTTAAGATAGTGCCCAAACCGCTCATGGTCTTCCGGCAGCATATCGGAATCGTCAATAAAATTGTCCCAGTCATCGTCCGAGTCGTCATCCGATAGGTCCATGTTATCGGGTTCCTTGGCCGAAGTAGATCCAACAGCAGGCTTCATGTTCTGGTCGCTCTTTGCAAATTTGGGTGGGGCACCCGGAGGTTTCACGGGTTGCGACTGGGTCGAAATTGAAGGGCTCACGTCCGGTTTACCATCAGCAGTCTGGTCCCTAAGGGGCTTGCGCTTGAATCGGCTTGTGGGGGTAGTGGAGGAAGGGGATTCCTGCTTAGAGGACCGCGCAAATACTGGGGTTTCGGGAACGGGTCCGGAAACCAACTGGATTTTCCATTCGAGCTCACTCATCGAGAAGACGGTTTCGCAAAGGGTTACTCCAATCCGGCGGAATTCCCGCGAGTTGCGGATCCCCATGTCGCGGAGGGCTTTAATGTGACGTGGTAGGCGGTCCTCTTTGAGGTATTCGAGCTGGTCTTTGAATTCGTCCAGCCGGGCCTGTTCCGTATGCCATAGCTTCCACTGCCGAGCCTCTAGTTTCGGTTGCTTTCGGGCCCGCCACTCTTCCCTGTAGCCCACCAGGAATTCGTCAACAAGCGCATCAATCGGAAGACTGGCGGGGGTCGCCGACTCACCACCCGGGGCCTTGGCCGACGTGATTTCGTCGCCGCTCATATCTGAGGAATCCAGTTCTTCGGTGGCATAGTCCGATTCGCCATAGAGGGGTAGAATAGGATCATCGGGATCTTGTCGAATACCGTCCGCATCGAAATCAAGAGCCCGACTGGTTGGTGAATTGCCCGTGGCGAGGGCTGATCGGTCCACGGCAACCGAGAAAAAGCGGGAGAGGGACGAGGCCGCCATCGGCGTGTCCCCACTTAGGGGTACCGCCGGGGTCAGAGCATCCGGTACCACATCATCTATCGCCCTGGGATCAACCAAACCATTCGGCATTTCCTCGTCCTCAGACATTTCTTCAAAGGTATCACATGCATCACTCAAGTCGACCAAACCGCCCAAGCGACCATCCACAATATCCTGGATATCCCTGTCTAGATCAGCCAGATCAATCGATTTATCCCCATCATTGGAACAGAGATCGACAGTATTCGCATCCTTTGATTCGGGGGCGGGGGACCTGGCATGTCCAGATTCTAGCGGAGGGGGCATATCGTCTTGGAAATGGGACAGTACGATGCCCTGTCGATTAACAATAAACACCGGCGCCATAGGATCATCGATCGGCTGATACACAGTTTGAGTGGGGTAGCGCCGCACAGGCGGGTTGGCCAAAAGACGACGCATTTTACGTTGGATAGTGCACCGGGTACCGAGATACCGATCGAGGGGGCCGGATTGGGGACCTGAGTCGGGCGATGCGTCGGGTTCAGGAACGGTACCGGAAAACGGAATCGCGCCCGAAAAAGAAAAAGTCGGGCACTCTGGAGGTCGGCGAAACCAGAAGCTATGGGGAACAGGCTCGCCTGATTCGTTGTACAGTGGGGCGGCGGAAATGTTAGTATAGCGCCGTTGACCCTCACTATGCCGGAAGAAGACCTCCGTGTTGAATAGCCGGGTAGGCGGGAGGAATCGCGTTTCGCGTCGTGTGAGCGGGGGATCCTCCGGAAACAGTTTGGCCAAGTAATTAAGCCCTTCGTCATCGGTAAATAACAGAGGATAGGCACGCGGGGGTGCTCGATAGGTCGTGGGGGTACCATGAATAAGGTCGGCTAATACAGATCTGGGGGAATTGCCCGGTGACTGCGGGGGGCTTATTTCTGCGTCATCCTCCATGTAGTCGGGGCTAGAGTGATTGGTCTGGTTTGCTGGAGGGAATAGTGCGACAAGGACCGCGTCTTCCTTCAGAGGGGTTACCAAAGGTGGCCGGGGGCGTACAGAGTATAGCATTTGATGTCGGGGAGTTGAATCAGAGCAAATCGAATTCGGATCTGAGAAGTTCTGATGATCGTGAAGCGGATGGGAAGTCAATGGCTGGTGTCGAGAATAGCGGGTAGGAGAGCGAGATTGGGACCGGGATCGAGAACGAGATTGGCGTATAGCGGGGCGGGGTCCTTTGTGACTATCCTGGGTGAGACGATTAACAGTTTGATGAAAATGCTGAGGTGGAGACCGAGGTTCAGGCCTAGATGGGGATACTGCGCGATTAAATGAACGTGGTCCATCCTGAAAGTCGTTAGTGCGATGGTGGGAGGAGTGCCGGCGGTCACGAGAAGAATCCGAACTCGGCGAAATGGCGCTGGATTGGTGGGGAGAAGTTGGCCGGCGGTAGGCCTTGTACCGACCTATTCCCTGGACTTGATCTGAGTGTAATCGTGGGGATGCAGAAGTATCGGATGGCACTGGGAAGGAGACAGAGTTTATGAAACTAGTCACAAGAGGTCGATTATAATCGCAACTTGGGTCCGTTATGGAGTCTCGGCCATTAGGTCCCTGTAGTTCTTTTGGAGGAATGGTGCGGGAGCCGGTTGCCAGAGGTCTCGGGATTGACGAACTCTTATCATGAGGGGTCTCAACTGTTAAATCGGCCGATGAATGGGAATGCTTAGTCCGATCTGAGCCTGCTTCGACTGGCGAGCCATTGCTGGTAGATGTGGGATTGGGGGACGGCGACAGCGTAACTTGCTGGACCTTCCCATCGATGGGCTTAACGGACCACATGTACGTTTTGGCACGGCCAGTGTTAACCTTCCCAGTCGAGGCGAGGTGGTTCGCAGTTGGATGATTTCTGGGAGTAGACGATTTTGTCGACCTTGGCGAGTGGCTGCTCGATTTGCCTTTGGTACTACCCGTCAGCTGACCGGGTCGCGGCTCAGGTTCAGTTAATCGGCGTTTAGTTGGGTTGTGGCGGGCGGGAGATGATCTGGCCAGGATATCCCGATTGGGGTCAGGTTTGACCAGTGGAGGACATGTCGCAGTAATCGACGCGGCATTTGGGCCTTTTGATACACCGGCAGCCTTAACCGCCGTGTCCGCCAGAGCGCACCTGAGTGACAAATCCCGATGCCGTTTCCGCTTGGTCCATTTAGAAGTAGCCTGGTCCGAGGGGGGTGTGGCTGATTTGGAGCCTTTGGGCGGTTTCTCTTTTGGTGGCTGCGGCAGGTTATATTGGGTTATGAGCTTTTGGAGGCATTCGAAGTATCGGGTACGTTGGGGATAGGACTTCAGTCCAAGGGTTTGTACCGCCGCCTCTCTGTTATTATAGCCCAACAAAGTGGGGCCGTCCACCTTAAGATTCCGGAGGATGGTGGCGATGCCCCCCTGCCGCGCTGTGTTGGCAAAATAGTAGTGCACATCATCTACAGACCACCTGCTGGGATGGATGTGATCCAGTCTGGAGGCCGTGCTAACGGGTTGGACAACGGGCACCGCCCGCGACGGGGGTTGGAAAGCCATGGGGCACGCGATGAGGAGAGCTCAAAAAAGGGGATGGTCAGCGTACCGATGACCTTAAGCTAATAGAAATACAGAAAAGTCAAGACGGAGAGAGGGGGCGGAAGATTAAAAGGTTGGGGCGAGCCGCCTTATATCGGCGAAGAACTCGGAGCAGAGTCTGGGATAGTTATGAAAAGACGTCGGACGGGTACTAAATGTGAGCCCCGAACCGAACAATAAAAAACGCTGTATGGCGAGATTCTTTGTGGGAGGTGGAGTGGTCGTCAGTATAGCCAGCCCGAAGCGACCGAGGTGGAACAACTTAACGGTTTGGTCCGAATATTAAAAACTGGGGACACTAAATCAGTAAAGACATTACTGTTAAAGAATCTAACAGCTTTTTATATAAAAAAACAATGTTCCGTATTGGTCACTTCGAATAGGGTAAATATGGAGTATACGACTTTGTAGGCATGGAAAAGGCTTTCAATAATAATATGTATAGCTTGGACAAGGTGGACAGTTGGGTAGATGGGAAAGGAACTTGTTTAAATGGAATCCTTTTAATCCAGGCTTTAAGAGTCTGTGATCTCTATCCAATAGTAGTAGCCCACCTAAAAAAATCACCCACTTACACAATGGTAGTTTCTAAAAAGGACTTTGTTTACGTGAGATCTACAGCCAATGATGGATAACAAGGGCATTTGGCCTATCATGTCAATTTAATTTGCCCTTACTCTGCATGACTGGATCCTCTATGCTTACTAATGTACATACCATACCATTAGAATATTATATTGTTCCTTGCTATAATTCATTTATATTACTCTTTAGTATTACTAGGGTTCATTTATATGAGTGGAATTCGGCCTTATTGTATACAGTAAAATAATAGTGTATATGGGAACATAGGTAAGGGATTCATTTTTAACTAGTAGTTATTGCCTAGTCCAATGGATTATTTATTATATAGTCCAGTGGGATCACTCCAACATGAAGCCCAATTTATTACTAGGAAGTGTTACCTTTATTCTATTTGGCCCAGAAATACAGGACATAGACTTAGTTTTCTCAGGATATTTTATTAGTGATGTGGAGGATCCCCAGCTTATTATTCAGGAATTACTTAACAATACATATGGGAGAAGTCTATTCAGGCTGTACAATGAAAAATCCATTAGATAAGGCCAATATTACTAGTTAAAAGCTATTCTCACATATATTCACCCATATATGTATTATGTAAAACCTTAAACAGCTGGTTTGAATTTCACTCATATATATATAGGGTTACTATAACTAACCATTGGTTATAGATATATGTACAAAGCCACTGAATACCTAGTAATAAATTAATTTTAAAGGCTGATAATATTGAGTAATATGTTCCTACTTATTCTTTATCCTATCCTGTTTCATCTAATTATGTTAGTTTATTCTGCTATTGTGGTAAACTTATCACATTTTTTATCTATTTTTTGCACTTATCAAAAGTACACCCCTGATGAGTGAATGAGCCCCTACCCCTGCCCCTGATGAGTATAGTCATTTTTCCTCCATTTTCATTAGTATAGTATTTTTTCTATTAGTATATTATATACCCTTAACTATGATGCACCCCTGCCCCTATTCAAAGTACAACTAAAAGTAGCTTTCTCCCTTTCCTTTTTTCCCTTCCATTATCTTTCATTGAATTTATTGGTTACCCAAATATTACCTATCCTTTGTGATGGCTACTATTATTATCTGGAAACTCCCCTCCCTTTCCCTCTGCTTAGTTATCTAATATTCTGGGACCTTCTCTCCCTTTCTCTATTATTCATCTATCTTTTTATTTAGGCTTCCCCTTTTGAGTATAAATACTCCCCCTTACTACCACCTCTTGGAACAGCAAGTCTATCATTACCTTTCCCTTCTTATCATCTATTTTTTCAAATAAAGTTCAGTTTTCAAGGATTTGAGTTCAGTTCTTTACAGCCCCCATTTATCCAATTAACTCTTTATATAGGTGAAATTCAGCTTAGCTGTATAAGGTTTTAACTAATATGTTGTATGGGAAAATCAGTGGGATGTTAATTTTCAGCCAGCAGGATTTGCCTCATCAAATGGATGTTTCATTATACAGCCTTGTTAAACTACTCCCATATACTTACACCCTTAGGCCTAACTAGTAAGTGTACCCACTACACATACCTTGCATATACTTACTACTAAGCCTTTATTAGTTTATGTTATACCCTATACCTGATGCTAGTAGCCCATTTGACTAAGCCTAAGCCCCACCTACTATTAGAAGCCTATCCTCAGGACTCTTAATGGACTAAGAGTGGTTAACCCAGGCAACACCCCCTAATGTCCCTGTAATTGGTCTGAACCTTCTGTCGGGACTTCCGGCTTTTCCCTACAATGATGTAATGCACAGCCAAGTCAATCTACCAGGTCTCATTGCTCCACTTATACTACTACCTTTGTCCTTCCTAATCCTTCACTTTACCTTAAATACCAGCTGTTTATCCCTCAGGTTGGTCAGTCTTATATTGATGTTGTCTAGTTGTAGGGATAATCAACTGTCCTAAGGTGCACTTTGACTAATCTAATGATACCTATTCTAGATTAGACTATTATTAGGATGATGTACTCTTGGTATTTATATACAATGGTTTCTCCCACCTGCACAGTTACTTTAGTTCCTGATATATAATTTTTTATGAAAATAATGGTGGTGGTATAAGGATGATATCCCCCTGCCTTCATCTTGCTATTCCCATATTGCCCCACTTCCTTCACCTATTTTCTTGGATGCCCATGTCACCCGCTTTAGGTTCTCCTAACAGTGTTTTCCCAGTAGCATGGCTCTCCTATGCTAGAAGCTCTTTTACCTAGAGGGGTGGTCTGTGGTATTTCCAGCTAGTCCCCAAAGCAGACCAACGTGTGGTAAAGGTCGGGTATATTATAATATTATAGGCCTAAGCTAAACTGCCCTACGGCCCAAATTAATCCGCTTAAATGTTGATTTTTGAACGACTTTAGACAGCTTTTCATGTGCCTGGATGGTCGGCAGGTGCATATTATGGTGATACAATGGCAGTACCATCCAGCTTCTCGATTGTTGTGCAACACTGGCTATTAATAGGAGGCCATTTTCAACTAGGGCGGCTTGCATATGGATAATTATTTTCCCGGCTGTATAAGGGTTTCGAATAAGCTTTACATGACAAAAACCAGTGGAAGAAATAGGTTTAACCAGTACAGCGGGCCTTATTAAACGAATGCTTCATTTTATGCCGTTGGACTGGAACGCACTTAAATGTTGGGTCCTTCGTCGCCCCCCCCCCTATTATCTGTCAGATAAGCATATATATCTAGTGCCCACCGCTTGGTTTGGCAAGCGGAGAGTTCCCAACTCATTCGTCTAATGGGAGAGAACGGCGGATAAGGGGAGTGCATAATCATGTTAACATGGTTGTATGATTCGCCAATTTGCCTTAAGCCTCTATTGGTCATTATTCACGTATAAAAAAAGGCAAGGGTACTGTAACATCATAGAATATATCTAAAAATTCAAATTAGCCAAGTGAGGTAACCTAAGCTCCTTCCCATTACCAAACTAGGCCATGGTCCTCCTGTCGCATGGCCAATAACTAGCGGGCTGCTTCCCTTGGCACTCAACGGCACACGGACAGTTCGCCTCCTAAAGGGGACATCACATCTCTCTCGTCCTCTGTCGAACTTCGCACTGCGATAGTCCTTATTAACCATTTACCCCACGGCCGTTCTGTAAGCCCCCCCCCCTATTTAATATTCACCGCGTAGATGATTTTCAATAGAAAATAGACAATCGTACTCACCCGTATACACTAATAAGGCGCTTTAATTTTTTTTAGTACAAAACAGTCCCAGTGACAGCGATAAAGGAGGGTGAGGGGGAGGGGAGGCGCACTCCATTTTTTATATTTATAGGCTGCAGTAGCCCGCTGCATCAGCCTCTACAATTGTCTTGTAATTATCTATTACGGTATATTTTCCACTATTGCTTGAATTACCCTGGTTAACCCTAGGCCACCAAATTTCCTCCCCTGCCGCTATTTTCCTCTTTTGTTTTTTCGCTATCGTTTAACGGACTATGTTGTATCACTCGACTCTGTATGGGGCCCTTGTTGTGTCCGCAATCATGGCTGGCCAGGGCCACGCAGAGCTAAGTGACCACCCCACCAGTGCCCAGACCCTTGCCCGTCGTTCCCTCACTTCTTGGCCAAGCGACTTTAAGCTCGGATTTCGTGACGCCAAGTTCAACTACACCCAAAAGTTCCTCAATGAGGATATCGGTTACGACGACCGCTCGAGGCGTCAAAAAGCACTGACCTATACAGACGATCGGTATAATAAGCTCCTCCTGTCCGGCACCACTAGGAATTCCGGAAAATCTCTTAACAAACTAGGTTCCAAAACTTTTTCCTATCTGACCAAATTAGCCCCAGCCCCGAAGAGCACACACCCTGGAAATGGACAAGCCGAACAGCTTAATAAGCCTAAGCCCAACCCAGTCAGTGTCAAAATATCATCTAACTGGCAATGGGACGACAATGAACCACGCAAGCCGACTCCCAACCAACCTACTTCAGCTCCTCAGCCCATAAACCAGGGCCGTCCGCTGAACACGAGCGGGGGAAACCAATAATTCTAGGACCAGAACCAGGCCCATACTTATATCAATAATAACGTACAACAGCAGCCTCTTAACGGGCCTCGATCCCAATATACCGGCTACCCACCTGCCCAGCTCTTCAGTCCATGCACCAGGATTACCAGCCGAATACTAACGGGGGAAGCCGACAATTCCAGGACCAGACCCATACTTATGTCAATAATAATGGGAACCCACAGCCTCCTAACGGGTCTTATAACCAAGGTATTAACCAACCAGCCGTATATTTTGATAACTCCCAGCAAACTAGCGCCACAGTTGTCTCTCCTGCAGGTCAGCATTAACTCGGGGCCAGCCAGGGTAACCCCAATAATGAGTATAGCTCAAAATAGTGGGTCCAGGACTTATCAGCAAGCTACCCTTATAAGACCTATTATTAACGACGGACGGACCTTATCGTTCAATCCTGAGGCGTCTGCCGGGAACTCCAACTAGGTTAATTCAAACTAGTCTTGTGCGTCGAACATGGAGCGTGAAGTGCAACAGGGTCTGTGGAAACATCCGGTACAGGCGTAAGCGGAGATACCACTGGGGGGCCCATATCATGTATTGTACTCATTTACGATAGCCATTGAGGCTATAGTGGCAGAGGTTTAGTATAGTATAGTTTAGTAGTTTGATCTGATGATTTCTAGATACCAATGTCTATTGGCGATTTTGTAAATTCCGGATATTTCCTTTTCGTGCGAAGTGTACCCATTGTCATAGTCACTATTTAGCAACTATCGGCTTCGAATTTTTACCATTTATCCTTTTCAGATTGATCAATAAACGACGCCACAGGCGGTTCGATTCTACCATCTGCTTTCTTAAAAAAAATGAGGCACCTGTATATAGGGACTCGTGGACAGCCGGTTGGCTTTATTGTCCTTTAGTCACTTATCCAGCTATTCTATGGATTAAATCAGATACTTTTAATGCTGGACTAACAGGAGTACCCAGCATCGACCAAGCAGTCCATGGGACCGAGCTTATAACCGAGGTAGAACTCCCCACAGTCGAACAGAACCCTGATGAAGGAGAACTTGGTAATACTGCCGGGGGAAACCGTCAAGACTGCACCAATTCCTATATTCAGGACTTAACACCCTAGACCATCACAATGAAGTGCTGAACTCCACTTCCAAGTTGGACTGCGATGAAGACCTTCGATATAGATAGCGGGGGCGTTTACCCGCACTCCTACTCTACTTGGACTTATAATCCTTCAATCTGACAGGAAAGACCGACCGAGCACAGTAATAATCCTCCGATGAGTATAGTCCTACTCGCTTATTATTACCACCAATCGCCCTATCTTTTCCATTCCCTATCATTATGTGATTTAAATAATGCTCTATATTAATTCGCCTACTACTTACTGTTGCTCGTACTCGCTCATTAATTCACTCTATAATAAAAGGCAACCTGCCCATGGTATACCTTGGCCGTTCGAATGGTTCCTATTCATGGCTAGCCCATTGTTGGAACAGCGTACTTTGAGGGGATATACCCGGTGGGTTTTCTCGCCTTTACTAATACACCTATTCCCAGTATACATGAATTTGCTATAAAAATAATGGCGATGGTATATGTATATTGTCCATTTACTTCCACTTCCACCTCTCTACTCTTACATTTTCCCACTTTTTTTTTTCAATTGTGACCTAGGCCGCCGGCGTACCTCGCTTTAGGCTCCCCGAAAGGTGGTATCCCAGTACCATAGCCCCTCTGTGCCAGTTGCTCTTTTACCCAAGGGCTGACCTGTGGCATTTCTAGTCGGTCCTCAAAACGGGCCACCGTGTGACAGAGATCAGGTGTAGCATAACCTAACAGACCTGACCTAAAGCACATATGATCAGAATTTATCTGCTTAAACGTAGACTCTTGAATAACAACTACAAATGTCTTGCTAAAAGCCCAGATAGTTGGGATACATATATTATTGTCATTCAATAGTTGTACCATTTAGTTTCCCGATGCTTGTGCGACGCTGACTATTAATAACCATACATTAGCAACCTGGGTAGTCTGCATACAGGTGCAATGTATTTAGCAATTTCTTCAGCTTTTAGTAAAAGAGAGCCCCGTTTTATACAGTTGAGCTGGAACTTACCCTCATGGTGGGCTTTGTCACCCTTCCCATTATCAATCAGACGGGCCCGTACTCAGCGCTTGGTACCTGCCTGGCTGCTACTCCCAACCCACTCACTTAATTGGAGGGAACGGCTAAGAAGGGGTGGACATTGTCGTACCAACACAGTTGTATCAAACGCCTTTCTGCCGTATGTCGCGAGTGATCATTGTTCGTGCAACGAGAACAATTGAATCGTATCGTTCCGGATTGCACTTTGGAGCTCATATTAACAAAGGAAGGTGCCCTAGGCGATTTCGCACTATCAAATTAAGGCATGGTCCTCCTGTCCCATGGCCAATAACTAGTGGGCTGCTTCGCCCGACTCAACCGTTTTACAATCAGTTCGCCTCCTAAAGGGGAAATCCTGTCCCTCTGTCGAACTCCACAGAATGAAAGCCCATGATAACCACCTATACCACCTTGGTTGTTCCGTAATATTTCCACATGTATTTAATACTCACCACGCATATTATTTTCAATAGAAAATTGATGATGACACCCACCAACCCGCCCGCACATACCAATAGGGCTTTTCGATTATATATTTTTAGGTACAAATCAGACTCAGTAACAGCGATAAAGGGGGTTGGGGGGGGCATATTGTATTTTATTGTCTAAAGGCTGCAGTAGCTCGCCATATTTGTCTCTCAACTACCTTGCAGGTATCATTTGTGATATATTTTAAATGGTTGTTTGAAGCATCTCAGCCCATCCAAGCTAAGTCCTAGTTCACCCTACATCCTCCCTCCCATTTTTCAGCTTCTATTTTTCGCAAATGCTTTATCACTCGATTCTTTACGGGACCCTTCTTCTGTTCGCAATCGTAACCGGACAGGGCCAACAAGAACTAAGTAGCCACCCCGCCAGTACCCATGCCCTTGCCCACCGGTCCCCTGGTTCTTGGTGGAATAACTTTAAGAGCGACCGTAAGAGCGACTATAGCGACTTTCTGCGCGACTTTAGTAACTCCAAGTTCAACTACACCCGCAGCCTCAAAAACCAGGGCTGCAACTACGATGACTGCTTGTGGCGTCAAAGAAGATTGTCCTATACAGATAATCGGTTTGAGGAGAAACGCCGGACCCGTACTGCAGAAAATTCCAATGTGAACTTAAAGGCACCTGGTTCAAAAGTATTTAATTTTCTAGCCTCATTAGCACTGAACCCAAAGAGCGCCAGCCATGCAAACGCGGGTATCGAACAGCCCAAACCTAATATTGGTCCAAAGCCAGTGTATGCAGCTTCTGGCCCCTCCGAGCCCAATAACGGTCGCGTCGACGAACAGCCTGGATGGCAGTGGGACAGCAATGCACCACACAATGGGATTTCCAGCCACACTGCACCATTTCTTCAATCCGCATTTCATGATCATCCATCATATGGGAAAAGTTCAACCAGGCTGCAAAATGATAAATCCGTTGGATGAGGCAAAAATCACTGGTTAAAAACGATGCTCCTACATATTTCCCCATACGTGCATCATTCAAAACCTTATACAGCTGCACCGAATTCCACCCATATACTAAATGGGGATCCCAACGGCCTCAGGCCCCGTCACCTGTAAATGACAATAATTATAGAGTCCAACAGCCCTCTAGTTGGTCACATAACCAGGTCACCAACCACCAATCTGATGCGGCAAATAATCCTTCAAATCTGGTTAATGGGCCCCCAAATACTCAAGTACCAGGGGGATACTATCAGCGCATCGGAGAGTTCAACAATTGGAAGGCTGAACCCTACATGCCTCTGGCCCAAGACAGGCCTTCCAACAAGCCAATTCATATGGGGCAGAACCAGGTGGGACAATATCCACCCCATACCGGAAATTTGGGCAACTCCCAGCAAACCGGCTTCACGCTTCTCCCTCCTACAAGTGCACATCAACCCAAGAAGAGCCAGGACAGTCCTAATGATATGGATGGCATAACCAGTGAATCACCTGTTAGGTCACTGGATACTCTTATCAGGGCTATTGTTAACAATAGATGGTCTTTTTCATTCAATTTCTAGATTTCTACTGTGGACCCCAATGGAGCCAGTTTAAACAAGTTTAGTGTAAAAACTTAGGAACCTGGAGTGTAATAGGACCTATTGAATCATCCTATAATAGCATAAACAAATAAAATATTGGGGCAATTGTACTACCTGGGACATTTGGCCTATTGTTAGCAGCTTTTGGGATTCACAAGGAGGTGGTGGCCTCCTTATCAACATGGCCTGAAGTTGCAGTGGCCTGCTCCCTAGTGGCAGAAGATGGGAGGTTCATGGAGTGGGATAAGACCAGGGCAGAATTAGACATTGATATGGTGGGTTTTCAGAGGGGGCAGGTGGTTAGTGGATTAGACAAGAGGATGGGGGGGGGAGGATATAATGAATGATGTGAAAGTTTTATTAAAAATAAATATAAAAAATGGTGATGTTAAATGATAAGAAATAATCAATAAAAAAATTAGAGCTGAGTTCAAGGGATAGTGGAATTTGAGCTTCAAATAAAATGAGTGATGATTGATTTTCCAAACAAGTGGGAATTTGCTAGTTACTTATGTAGCCATCCTGTGGGCCTTAGGGGCCGCTAGGTGCAAGAAAAAGGACATAGAGAAAGGTCAAGAAATGGAGCAAGATGGAATGACAGGGAATCTGCCAAAAAATAAGTCAGACTTTTAGATGCAAGGAAAAAGTGGTGGGCTTTTTAATGCAAACTGCAAGTATAAGGAAATGAATAATATTTTATTAGCTTTTGTGTATGCCACAGTGTAGGTGGTATATATATATATATATATTTGTGGGTAAATGTTGGGAGTGATACCGCCATTGCATGTCATGGTATATTCCACCCTCTGACAATTAGGACTGGCTGTCTATAGTCCAGGGATAAATACTGACCTCTGGATGGTACTATTGGAAATATGAATTCAATAGTAAATGCAAGTGCCTTCAGATGCAACTAAAAAGGATTTAAAGAAGAGAGAAAGAACCGTAAGGGGCAAGGCTAGATGCCCATAGTTGGTTTTATTGAATTGGATAATAGCAGTAATAATGATTAGAATAAAGTCTAAGGTGTAGAATGATATAGTAATGGCTAGAATATAGTCCTGAGTATAGGATGGGCCAATCACAGAGATGGAATCAGTGGGACAGGGGAAATGAATTTCCAACATTCCCCTTTCATTTATTATTGTCCCATCTAAAGAGCTGCAAACAGCAAGAAAAGGCTGGTAAACTAAGGGCTTTAGTTAGGAAGTCCGCCCTTTGTTTTTCGCTCACTACCTTGTTTAGTTTTACTACTCCTTTTTCAATATAATCACAAATAAAGTGGTAACAAATATCAATGTGTTTAGTCCAACTATGATTTCCCAGATTAGTTGCCATAGTGATGCTAGCTGTGTTGTCACAATCGATGGTCACAGTAGGTGTGGTTTTACCCAGGAATTTAAGTGACGCTTTTAACTAGATTGCTTCTTTAATGGCTTTAGATAAGGTGATGTACTCGGCTTCAGCAGTGGATGCAGCAACAATCTTTTGTTTCTTTGATGCCTAACTAATTAGTGAACCAGCCAAAATGAAAATGTACCCAGTGATTGACTTCCTGTCAGTGGGGCTGTTTTCCCAGTCACTATCAGTGGCCCCCTCTAGTCACAGTTTGTCACCTGTTTTAAAGGTAAGTCCACTATATTTTGTCCCTTTTAGGTACTGTAAAACACATTTCGCAGCTTGCCAGTACTCAGAGGTTGGCCCAGAGTTGAATGCACTCAACCTGTTAATGGTGTAGGCTGTATTGGGCCTTGTTGAGTTTGCTAGATACATGAGGCTTCCAACCAAGTTGGTAAAGGGGATGTCCTTTGTTTCAAAATTGGAGGTAGCAGTAACCAGTTTACACCCTGTTTCCATGGGGGTTTTAGCTGGTGTGGTGAACTTACCACATTTTTTACCTACTTTTATTTTTTATCTATTTTTCGCACTTATCGGAAGTATGCCCCT
>JANBQC010000248.1:0-39136 GCA_027576995.1 Dimargaris cristalligena
TGGGGGGTCTAGCTCAAATGGGAGAGCGCTCGCTTAGCATGCGAGAGGCACGGGGATCGATACCCTGGTCCTCCATTCTTTTTATTTTTTTATTTTTTTTTATTTTGCCCATTACTCGGATTTGGCCCCTATTTTAGTGTTCTTGATATTTAATAAAAGATTGTGGTTATACATGGTATTTTATTACTCATATTGAACTGTAGGTGGAGAGAAATATAAATATGAAATATGGCTGTTTTTGTTACAATATCAATTATTTTTACATATAGCATATATTGCAAGTCAGATTAAATATAGATGCTCCCTGGTCACTACCAGTATAACAGGTATTTGGTTTGTCTAGGCATATTCCCCCCCCCCCATTAATACATAGTACAAAATAGGCATTTTATCTTAATCACTAAGTAATTTGTAATAAAGGGGTGCTGATGAAAAATAATTCAATGGCAAATTCAAATGTAAAAAGACTCCTTGTAAACAGCTACATAGTTTAGAAAAAAAAATATTCAAGATCAGATAAAATACATTTTCTTTTGAAGAACTACTCACTGCTGACTTTTTTTTTTTGAAGTTCAGTCATGGCCAACAAAAGTGAGACACCAAGCCTTATCATTAAAACAAATAAAAAGGCCACTGTCAGCCCCCCTAATCCGACTTAATCTGAACCTAACAATTGCCCATCCCTATTAGGCTGTATAGTACCATATTAACCCTCCTATAGTCACCCCTGGTACTATGGGGTTATCAGTTATTATATAACCCCTCTCCTTCTGGCCCTAATACTTTATGCCCAAATACTCAACTTACTAATCCAAGACTCTTCCAGCTCCCATAAGAGTCTTCCTGATGTAAAGTTGTCTAGTTGGATTTTCATCTACATATACCTTAATCTTAGTAGTATTTCCCTTAGGACCTCCCTCTGGAGCTGTCCCTGTGTATATATAACCAGGCCCCATGGGGACTGGTTCAATTCCTTAGCTTATTCATATCCCCCAGTTTACCTCAATAAACTCTATATATACTCACCCCCCTTATACTAACTAGTAAATGTGCCTGTTGCACATCCCTGGTATTTACCTGCATTTGTCCTTTATTGGTTAGTACTATGCATCTATCCTAACACTAGTAGCTGCTTAACCGAGTCTGAGCCCCACCTACTGCTAGAAGCCTATCCTTAGGACTCTTGATGAACTAAGAGTGGTTAACCCAGGTGTTAGCCACTATTTTAATTTAATATATCTACTTGTATACATAACTATTTATAGTAAAAATAATTACATTAGAAAGCCAGAGTAAAGTAGAATACTTTTATTTAATATTGGCTTAGACCACCCTTAGCATCAATCACAGCCTGAATTCTACTTGGCATGCTCTCAAAATATAGTGCTGGGTGGGTAGTGTCAATAGCTTTCCATATTGAAGTAATAATATACTTGGCTTTATCCCAGGACCAGTGGCCTGGAAACTTCTTGGCCAGATCTATATTTTTGAACCCAGATGTGCTCAATGAGACTTAAATCAGGACTTTGAGCAGGCCAATCTAAGACCCCATATTTCTTCTCAGATAGCCATGCTCTCACCATTTTGGTTGTGTGTATTGCTGCATTGTCTTGCTGAAATATCACTGCATGGCCTTCCTCAATAAGTTTATTGATCACTGGAGCCATCTGGTCCTTTAATATGTATAAATAGGCACTGCTAACCATTCCTCTTTGCTGGATGGGTGTAGTGATAGGCCTCTCCCAAAATATAATGTTGGCCTTGCTGAAACTGTGGATTCCCCCCCAGACCATAAGGGATTGGCAGCTAGAACTGAATGTTAGCAGAAGGTTTTGAGGTGCATATGCCTGACCAGGCCTTTGGAGTACTCTTTAGTTTGCATAGGTACCCCCAATTTGAAATGAACTTTCATCAGAAAAAAAAAAGACAAATTTCCACTTTTTGATGCTCCAATATTTTCGCTCCTTTGCAAAGTTGAGATTCTTGATCCGGTTAGTGGGTGATATGTATGGCTTCTTTCTTACTACCCTGGATTCTATATTGGCCTCCTTTAATGCCCTTTGAATTGTCTGCCGTGATATACTCTGACCAGGGAAGACAATGGCCGTAATACCCTGGTTGGTATTAAATGGATGGGCTACTGCATATCTGACTAGTTTGTGCTTGGCATAGTTGTTGAGAATCTTGTTACAGCCCCCGCGTTGCTTAGGAGCCTTTGATCCATTATTGTTACTTGCTTTTATCACCCAGTAAACTGTAGCTCATGAGACACTAAGAATATACATAATCATTGGGACTTGTACATCTTCTTTAAACATATTACAGAGAATATCACGCTTCTTAGGGGACAAATGGGTGTATGCCATAATGAAGAGGAGGCACGAATTAATTAGTTATGGTATAAGACATTTAAAAAGAAAGAAATATGAATATGAAAAATTGGGGCTTAATATATGGCACCCCATCACAATAATTTTTTGTCTCACTTTTGCTGGCCATGACTGTACTCCCATATAAGATTCGTTGAAGGTACTTCCATACTTTAGTGTGGCCAACCTACACTTAATAATTGGACCTGGGACGAGGTGACTACAGCGCAGTGCCATTTTGATACCATTCAAGCCCATCAAAAACAGCAGACGGACATGTAGATTCCTCTTTGAACTGTATAAATAGATATAGCTTCGCCTCCATATGGGAGAAGTTCATTCAGGCTGTATAATGAAAAATCCGTTGGATGAGGCCAATATTACTGGTTAAAAGCTATTCCCACATATGTTTGCCCATCCACATATTATGTAAAGCCTTATACAGTTGGTTTGAATTTCATCCATATTCAGCCGACATCCACTTCACCCTCTACCACACTTTTACCAATTTCACTGCGGTAAGCCCAACATTACACTGGTTCTTCGCCTCCAACTTCTTCACCAGACTATTCTTCTTTATTTCTTAGAAGGGACCCCACCTGTCTGACTTATCTGTCCTTACTTTTATACCCTCCACTGTCTACCCTTAGCAAAATGCGTCTCTTTGGAACAACTTCCCTACTCATCCTGGGCGCCCTCGCCCTCAGCCATGCCACCGACCAGGATAACCCTGACATCAACCTCAATAATTTCATCAATTCCAGAAGCCCCGCCATTTCTTATGAGGTTGCCGCTGCGGATCTAATCCAAGGTCCCTTCTTCAGGGAAGCAACATGGCAAGAAACTTCCGAGTATATTGGGGGACTTAACGGTCATGAGCTAGAACTTTACATTGGTTTACTCGAACACTACATGAACGACGAGAAAGTTAAACGATCCCACCTCAATGAACAGGAAACATCCCTTGACTCTATTGCTGGAGGTCACCATGACGATTCGGCGGTGGTCCACCCAGCGCGCTACTAGGCCGAGGCCAGTGGTTCTGGCTCGGGAAGCGGCAGTCGCCCGGTCCCGGAACCCCAGCCTCTCGCTCCCCAACCATCGCACGGGAACCCCGCCGAAGCGCAAGCATGGTATTGCTATATGCAGCCCATCTATGAGCAAATGAAGAAGGATTTGAATCATCGAATTGACTGTCCGGTATGTAAAAAAATATTTACTTTCTACACTGCTCGCGATCGTCACCTGCGCATTCACACGGGTGAAAAACCCTTCACTTGCAATCAGTGTGCTAAAGGATTCGCATGTAAAGATAAACTAAATTCGCATCAATTGAGAGCCAAAGGCTGTGGGCCAGGCGTAAACTGTCCCCCTTCGGACAATTAACCATGCTAGCCAATATCCCTAGGCTAAACTGGCTGAAATGGGCCTGACCACTTCCCAATATATGTCTTTTATGAAACGTAGCCACCCCTCCTTTATGATGGGTCTGCTATCTATTTTTTTTTACATTTGTGGTTTATTGGATCAACTTTTCTTTACACTCCATCCCATCAAATAAATCCTCATTTTGTTTAGACTTATACATCGATTTATGTATAACTGAATTATACATGCTCATATTGGAATTGGTACCGGAGTCTGTTTACCCTAATTGGCATAATTGTTTCTCTGGGATATGTCAATCTTGGCCCCTTCGTTTCTAGGCATGTTGACTGTCAGGTTTTTATAGTAACAAATTACCAGCTTGGGGTCAAAATAGGCCACTCTTATAAAAAATACAACCGTTAGATTCCTTTTACTCGAACTGTTGGCTATAATTTGATTCCACTCTGAGAGGGGCCCTGGGAAACCCACGGTCCTTAATGGAGAGAAAATCGGGATGTCTTTGTGGATTAAGGGCCCACTACACTTCCTTTCTGTTATCAGCCTGAGTTCGGGAAATTAAGATCCATTAATAGCCTTGTTGGTTTGAAGGTCTTACTTGGGCCTGGACGTATTAGATAAGGCCATACTATATTGTAGGATTATATAATAATAAATGAATGGTTCTATGGCAGCGCTAGTGCTGAGTCTGGTATATTGATGTACCCACCACCCAGCATTAATGGGTCAAATAAAGATTAGGTCATCAATATGGGAAAGGTTCAACCAGACTGTATAACGATAAATCCGTTGGATGAGGCAAAAACCACTGGTTAATAATGGATTTCTCATATACTTTCCCATACACGTATTATCCAAAACTTTATACATCTGCACTGAATTCCACCCATATATATATATATATATATTGCCTGATGGGATAAGAGGTATCAGGTTTCCGGGGGCAAGTGGTCACTAATTAAACCTTACCGTAGTTCGATAGAACCTACACTGTTTACATTTATATATATGTGTGTTTTTTTAAAGGCGCTATTGCTCTGATCGGACTCCAATGTCCCATTTACCGCTCTGGCAAACTAACCGGGTATGACCATTATATGATATATACGTGGGTCTGAGACGACTATCAGTTTGGCCTGTTAACTGATGGTGTATACACTAGGCCCCGATAACAGGTAGATAGACGGAGAAAATCGGGGACAAGAGATGGGATGACCACGCAGGCCGAGATTTCTTTTTTCGATCCTTGGTCTGATTGATTCGCCAATTATTATTATTATTTTGTAAAAAAAAAAATGTCTAGCCCATGGGACAGACGAGAAAGGTGGTAAGTAGGCATCTAAAAAATTATTGGGGACATAAAAAGACGCAACAGTGCTGGTGAGGACGGCAGGTATTGAACAGGACAACCTTTGAAATTCAGTATTCGGAGGTACCGCTAATAAAAGGGCTACCATAGTATGGTATAATCCCCAACATCCTGTTAAGATGGTCTCACTATGGAATGATCATTATCCCCTTTATGTATAATATTGAGCACCCGATTTATCATTAGAAAATCAATATCACAGTCTGTTATATACCAAGATACTGTAGGTTGGATTGTCTCTTTACGGGTGGACAACTTGATACACTTTGATACGGTATTTATTTCCATACGCCTCTTGTTTTTATCTATGCATAGCTGGACTATACCTTTTTATAATGAATGGACTTTTTTTTCATGATAGAGATGTTAATTTTACTAATACTAATTCGTTACATGCACGGAATCATATCATTCCCGGATTTTTATAATTTGACAAATCCGCCAAAAGAGGATTTAATTAGTATCGAATATTGAGAAAATAAATGACAAAAAATGCAATAAAAAGAATGGGTATAGAAATATATATAATGGGTATGTGTGTGGATATATGTGAATATATAAAACGGGAATGTGAGAATGGATGGGTGTGATTGATCAGACTGATGTATGTATATGTAGGTATGGAAGAGTGTAAGATGCAGGAGGTGATGGCACCACAATGAATAAGCAGAGGTGACTAAGCGGCAAATAGAATTTTTTTAAAAAAAATCGATAGCTGGTTCATTTCAAAATGACAGATCCCGTATACAAAATATGTACGTCCCAGTCCGACAGTGAAGGCAATAGACAACAAACACTAATAGCATAAGTAATATATCAAAAAAAAAACCTATAAAAAAAATCGCCAAGAGGAATTATTAAAACATGAGAAAGATGTAGGGGACATAGAATTGAAGGGGTAGGGCAGCTGAGGTAAATATGAAGTGGAATTAGAGCCACCGCCACCCCTACCTATTCAGCTAAAGTGGGAGTAGTAGCGGTAAGAGTCGCCGACATGGGTGAAGGTGACCATGGTACGGTATGATGGCTCGGCTCGACCAACCCACCCCTTTCCTCCATCGTCAACAGCGGGGTCGGTGCCGGTGTGACCAGCGCCTTCACCCTCTCCCCAGACCCCCGCTGACCGAGACGTAGAATCGGACGCGCCGAGGCCAATTCGGAAATAAGGGGGGTGGTCGGCGGCTGCTGATCCAGGACTCCCGGTGGCCGGGGGATGGGCCCCGATCCGTCCCGGTCCACCCCTTCAGCCACCGAGTCCGATTTTAGAGCCATAGTATCCGCTGACTGTCCTGACGACGGCTCCTGCCGCCAAGTCGATCGGAACGACGGGGAGTAAGGGGTAGCGTAATTAGGGTACAGCGAATTCGCCGTATGGGCGGACGTAAGCCGGGCGGGGGTTAAAAAGGATGATGTAGCGTGAAATGAATTAGGAACAGGCGTAGCAGTAGTCGGAGTCGTTGTTGATAGGGCGGTAGTGGGAGTCATGGGTTCCTGACAATACCGATCTCCACTCAATAATGAGGTGAGTTCACCCCCCCTGGAAAGACTATGCCTACTAGAACCACTATTGCGGTGCTGGTGCCCGTAGAGGTCCAAAAGAGTGGGCCGCTTCCCCACCAATACCGTCTGCAACGAATTACTGCTGCCACTGCTACTACTATTACTACTACTGCTGCTGATATGACTCTGGCCATTATCATGGGAAGATGCGGATACTACGTCGGATTGCTGGAATAGCAGCATGGCCTCGGCCGCATTGACCATGGTCGATGGAGCGGGATAATGCGGGTGATTCGAGCCAAGGGTGGTCGAAGCGCACCGCTTAAGCCGGGGAGGTTGGGGATCGGTGGCCGATTGTGAAACGGCGGTGAAATTCGGAGGATAACTGAAATACCGGGTTGACAGGCGCTTGGTCGGGGTTTTAAAGTCCGACCCCGCTGCGGAAGACGATGACGACGACGAGGAGGAGGAGGAAGAGGTAGTGATGGTGGAAGGTAGATGTAGGTTACGGGACGACGAATGGATATGAATACCGGGCTGTGCACCCGTCATCTCCGGGTAAGTCAAACCCGAACCGGAATCTAGGGATACTAATGATGAAGATGATGAGGACAATGTCGAAGATTGTAGAGATGTGAAGGGCGGTGGTGGTTGAATAGCCGAACCCTTCCAAACCGACCTGCCTTCGGGAATGCCACACGCCTCCAGATGAGCGGTATTTAACCGCTGGCCCACCTCGGGCACGGTGTGGAATGAGATACCCGGAATGGCCTGTTCCAACGAAAGTCGAAGGCGTTTCCGGGGGGTCAGCGATCCATCACCGGGCACATGGGCGGAATCGCCTATCGATTCCCGGGAGGTCGACGGGGACACTGATGGATCAGCGCCGATATCCGTAGCTCCAGTATCGTTTTTTTGAATGAAGAGACGGTGGATCTTAGTGCGTTCGGTTTCGGGGAGCCGGGCGTAAAGGGCGGTGACTTGTTCGAAGGACTTGTCTTGCCAGCCATAATCAACCTTGAATTTGGCAAAGGAGAGGGTGGCGTGGAGAGTATCGGCAATCTAAATGGCGTTGACATGGAAGCATGGGATCGTAGAGGAATGTGAGTGAGATACGCCACGATATAAAAATTATCCGTATTATTTTTTTAAAAAAACGGGAGTTATGAGCGGTAGAATGGCGGGAAGCGTAGATAGGAGGGGTCTGGCGAACGAGATACTATGGCTAATTAAACAAACCGCTGGTGTGAATCAGAGGTGCAAAGGAAGCAAGTTTGGGATGGGGAAAGCGAGTGAGAGACAACAGAGGCGCAGGGGGAGACTCCCTCACCGCAACCTTGCCCGCATCCCCCTCTCCCAGTGAGCTCCCCCCGCGCGCGCTGTTGTCGTTGCCCTAATGACAATCCCTCCTAACCCTAGCTAGCCAGCTTAGTCCCGTTTCCATACACCAATACTTTCTCCTCTTGACGCTACACTGCCCCAATAATGAAGCACTGTTTCAAGCAAGAGTTATTAGAAATGAAACAACAGCCCACTACTGCCGATAATATATATATATATCTACTATATATTGATCGAGCCAAGCGACTATAGACAAACAATAGAGCGGATATAACTGGGAGATGCTGACTGAAAGGCGCCCTAAACGAGCGTTATATTCGCTTCGTCTCTCTGTAACTCAGCCAGCCATATACGTATGTACACCAGTCATTCAGGTCTTCACACACACTATAGGGAGAAGAGGAGGAAGGAATACCACACACAGACAGATAGACACAGACACATACAGACATAGGCCTAAACGACATTCCTATCTACAACCAATGGCTGATGAGCCCCCGACGATTGTCAGTGCGCATACGCCTGATACAGACAACAAACTGCACCTGTGCCCCCCTCCTTCGTTTTTCCTTCGCCTCCCTCCCTCCCATCCTCTCGCACACTACTAACAGCTTATGTAATATGTGCTACCCCAAAGAGCGGTATAGGTATAGGTAGCGATAACACCCCCCACCCTTAGCAACTACACTAGTGACCGAGAGTGTGTTTTCAGGACGGCTACGGCGAGCGCATAAATGAAAGGGACCAGTATAATGTGCTGCTGTTATGGCCTCTTATCTGCTATATATACATATAACCACAAACAACCTACCTTACGTGCCCGGCGTTTCGAGACTATATATTCTCGGGTGTCTGGAGGTAAAACAAAAATGGTAGTTGGTAGTCTAGCCGACTTCCGACGGGGTGTATGGCTGCTATGGGCGGTGCAAGTAGTAGTGGTGGTGGTGGCGGTCCGAAAAGGGTCATCGCTCAACATTATGTCGGTGAATCGGGTGGTAAAACCAAGGAGGTGGGAGGGGGGTACCAGTTGGCGAAGGAATCGCGGGGTGGGTGTGTGTGTGTGTGGAGGGGGTGTGTACAAAGACAGTGTGTGGACCCAAGCAGCGGCCCGAGTGGGGAGGGGCGGGAAGAAAGAAGGAGGTTACGGAAGGGCTACGGCGGTCGGGTAATAAGGAATAGGTATATCGCTCTGGGATACACGACGGGTAGCAAAGAAAAGAACAGAGAGACGTGACCACGGATAGTCTCTTATGGGGACAGAGAAACAGCGGTTGGTGGTATACAATACGTACGTACAAGCAAGTGGACAGTATATATATATATATATAGGTCGGGGAATGCGCCACTGGAGTAGAACAGGTCACTGAATTCAAAGGCGAATTGGGAAAGAAAGGGAAGGGAAGAAAAGGGAAGGAACTGCGAGTGGATTAGTCGTGTCTGTGGGATAGGGTAGGGTAATAAAAGACCGACGACGGGGAGAAGAGTTGGGCGGGAAAGAAATATAGCAGTGCCCTCCAATACGCTATAGGCCATAAAAACCCACCAAGCTTCTACTCTATACCATCATATAATAATCATCATCAACGGGGTGGGCTAATAATATTCCCTCCTCCTCTCCCTAGCATTATTTCCCCCTCCTCTCCCTAGCATTATTTCCCCCTCCTCTCCCTATCATTATTTCCCCCTCCTCTACCCCGCAACCGTACTATTATACATCGGAGTGACTGCACACTTGTTAAGAGAGTAGACCATTAATCACGAATCACAATCCCCGATTTTCCTAGAAACAATCCCGCACCCACCATCACTACTACTACAATACTATACTTCACTGGAAGACCTCCTTCTTCCCCATCGGAAGCTTCAGCATGAATATATGTATACACTTACCATTTACCCGCAAACCACCACTGGGTGAAGAAGGAATCCCGCCGGGATATTCCCCAGTAGTAGTGGGTGGACGCGGACGGATCAGACCCGCTGCTGGTTAAACTAACTAGGCCCAATTATTCACCCTCGGCTAGCCACGTCAGCATCGCGAGAGAGGTATTGGTGGGGACCATCCTTGAATTCAATAGACGAGTGAGGGTGAAGGAAAGAGAAACAGAGAGGGGTAGGGGAGTGGGACGTCGGAGTTCCGGGGATCCCACCCTCCCCACTTAGGGAGGGCTGCTTGCTAGGCGGGGCAAGGAAAGTGTCCCCAGAAAAAAGTATACACATGTACAGGAGGAAAAAAAATCCCCGGTGGAATGACTTATGATGCTGACCAGAGTGAGGGTAAGAAGGGTGGTACAGGTAAGAATGGTAGGCAGGGTGGGTGATGGACCAGTATTAGATTAGAAAAGAAATGCAAGGGAGAGTGAAGGAGTCCTCGAATAATACAAAGGAAAGGCCGCAGTGGGGACTCACTTTACGCTTTTGCCTTTTATTTACCAGTCCTATTCGTAGGTGACTAATTATAGAGAACACGGCGGTAAAGAGCACATCGCGGTATTCGAGTATATATATATGTAATCTAGCACTCATCACCACCGCCGACAATCCCTGACCACCGATAAAACAATGCTGGTTAATTCAACTCGCTTATTCTGTTCATTCCGTTGGCCCAAGTGTCCGGTTACCGCGACCCAAAAACACCCTGCTAATATAACGTGAGTTTTTAAGCTGATATAATTTAATATAATTCATTAAACACAACCGCCTCCTCCTTTACCCAAATAATGCCCACCTCTACTACAATATAGATACCCATACAAATGAGAGTCACTGGGACTCGCAGCCTCTAACATTTCCTTGCTTCCATCCTCTCATACACACACACACACACCCTATTGCTTTGTCCATTCTCGAAAATCAATGAGCCACCTGGCCCAGTTAGCAGGTCCCGGTTCACCGCATACATATATATATATATGTATGCACTAAATTTACACTTCCACATGTCATTATTAATCTTATCCACTCTTAATAATCATGGGAAACACTGGCCTGTCGCCGTTTGTGTGGGTGTGTACAAATTGGACATGTTGATTGTTTACATTAACCCAACTGGCCAATCAACAACGGGTACTCCAAGGCTCCTCGGTGGGCGTCGGCCAATAGCTGCCTAATCGGGCATAACTCAATTAAGGAAATAGAGTGAAAGTCAGTCTCGCTCTCCTCTTTTTGTTTTTACACACTTAAAAAGGGCGGGGGATTTCCCTTCCAACTGGTTGGCTGATGGACGCGACGCGACTGTATCTGGGTAAAAAATGTTATGCAGGCAACCAAGAAAATCCCCCACACTCCAATCATTAGAGAGTGAGAGAAAGAGCCCTTGCATAATTTTAATAACAATGGGAGGAGGAGGACAAACCTACCGGCACGTGAATTTGATAAATTCCGACCAATCCCTTAACAATCAATGGGGGTTAGTGTAGAAGAAGAGGGGTTGTTGGGCGGCCATATTATCGCTATGTTGCAGCGAGAAGTAGTTTAGATTTGCTGGGAGAATGGGACCGTGGATTTAAAAATATGCATTATTAGTGGCAGGGGGGGGAGACTGTCAAACAAAAAGAGTTAAAAAAAGTGAAAGCCTAAAATACCGGCTGACCCAGCCCCACCATAAGTCATTTGATTCTGAAACTAGGGATACTTCCTAAACAAAAGCAACTTCATTAGCATATATCAAGGTCAGTCAAAGTGTAGAAGATTCCGGCAAGCTGTTCCAACTGTTTATTTTATCAAAAATAGGTATTAATTCCGTTACCAAGAAACTGGTAAAATGAAAGAAGTGCGTACACGCCACCCAGGGAAAAACGAATGGAATAGGTAACCAATTCGAGTGGTAATCCAGGTTTGGAATACCGTTTAAAGGACGGGGGGTGGGGTGGTGGAGAGATGCAAAGACAACGAGACAGCAACGATGCAATGGCTCTCCCTTAAATAAAGTGTAGGGGAGCCGTCTAGAGAGCACAAAAGAAAGGGACGGGATGCGATACAGTGGAACAAACTCAAAACTAATTGAAATTCCGATTGTGAATGGATGGATTGTAGAACACAACCGCCATAAAACATGTATAAGCGAGAATAATAAAATTAAAACTCGGCCCCGTCATGAAGTAGGACAGGTTCAACTGCCAAATAGAAAGGTGTCTAAAGGGGAGTGGATAAAAGAATAACGCAAGAGAAGGGCCATAAAGTAGGGTCCAAAAAAATGGTAGGGGCGCAACAGGTCAATATCGTAACGGAATCAACAAAAATATAGATGGGGGAACAGATTGGATAAAAGCAAGCACGGAAGCAATGTTAGGGGGAGGGGTTCGCGCACAGCAAGACCATAACTTCCTCCTATAATCATCCAAATTATTAGTACGGGAGGTGTCTAACATAATGGTCTGGAAAATGGGAACAAGGGGGAAGAGGGAGGGGAGGTCCCGAGGCGTCGAAGGGGAGGGGGAACTGGGGCGAAGCCGATTCGTGAATAATGGCGGGTTGGGGCGTACTCTTGCTAAGGGAATGCGCTCCCGGAGATTGGAGGGGGGGAGGTCAGATATTGGATCATAAAAATAAACGGATGGCCGCGGGCAGGCGGGCGGGGGATAATCATGAGGATAGATTGAGTGTGGGGGAGTAAGTGTGTAGCCATAAATCGACCAAAATCAGGGCGAATTGACATGGAAAGGGCAGACACCCAGGGGGTAGAGCATACATAAGTTGTGGGGGAGATGGATAAACTTCATAAGTGTACCGAACCCGATAATACCACACCGAAAAGTGAACGAGCCGACGAAGAACAAGAAACCAACAGACGAAGGAGAAAATACCGCTTGGCGAGTGTGTTTGGGGTAGCCCGAAATGAATCACCAAGTAACCACCCTCTGTGTTCTCAAAGGCAAAGGGAATTAAGGCAACGAGAAACAGGATGGATTAACTGGATAACAACGGGGTTCAGGAATCTCACTCAAGCGCCATGTGTGCAGAAGCGTCGGGTGGGAACAAATTGGGATGAAAAGCGAGGGGATGTGCAGATTTGCGGGTGGTCGGACGAATTCGGTGTTGGGGATTAAACGATAAAGCCATCGTTGGATAATTAAACGTGGAAGAAACCAGTAAGAATCATAACGGTGGAGGGAGTGTTGGAGTAGGGCATACGTAAGAGGAATAGCGGATTGTCCCGCGAAAGGGAACTGGACATGTGTAAAAAATATATAGTAAAATGACAAACGATGGCATCCCCTCCATTCAGGGTTATAGTAGGAGGAGTGAACATTTGTAGGTCAAAGGATTAACGATTTCGAGATTCACGAATCAGTAAAGAGAGGTCACTTTATGATGATATTGGCAATAGGATTCCAGTAAAGAAGGGCACACCAGAATACTAAGGGACAGTTAAAGGGGGTCCAATAAGAAAGAGGGGGTAGAGCAAAGAAGGGAAATCAACTCAGTTCTAGCATCTGACTTAAAAGCCGTCCATCATAAAGATGCCGGTGGGCGGGGAGCAGGCCGAGGTGGAGTGCAAAGACAGTGCGCTCAACTTGGCGGACAGATAGGCCGAGTGGGCGGAATTGGCGCCACCCTTGGCCAATTTATTTTGGGAAGGCATGGAAATAGGCAACTGCTTCTGGTTGATGGGCATGGCCGAGGCGGCGGTGGAGCTGAGAAAGGCGTCATCGAAGGAGAGGTCTTCGAGTTCGTCGTCATCGTCATCAGCCCAGCTGCAGTAGCGAGCGTAAGAGCTGGAGACGAAGGTCGGGGAAGCGGTGGCGGTCGAAGTGGTGCTAGTTGGGGCAGCCACGGGAATGGGACGGGTGATGGCCGAAGGGGCAGCGACGTGGGAGACGCTGGGAAGGGTGGGTGAAAAGAGAGTAGAGGTGGATGAACCGATGGAAAAGGACAGGGGCTCGTCGTCATTTTCATCGTCCTCGTCGGCCCAGTTGAAGGGCATGGTGAAGCGAACAGCCATGGAGGGGACCAGAAGGTGTGAGGGACGGGACGGCGAGGCAGCCGCCTGTTGGATGGGGATGGCCTGGGGAGCGGGGGTGGAAAACAAGTCAAAGTCGTTAGAAGACTCCGCCGTCTCTTCCTCCTCTGACAGGTACCAGTCGTCCTCGCTGAGGGGGGTCGAGTCGAAAGAAGGGCGGTAGGGAAGCGGGGCCACTTCCACGGCCGAGGGGGCGGTGAAACTAGAAAGGTAAATATTATCGAGGGAGGAGGTCCACTCGGCAAACTCAGATACAGAACAACGAACCATTTCGTGGCAGAACACACGGCGGTGCAGGAAAGAGGCCACTTCTTCGGGGCAGTTTACGCGGTCGACGAGAAAACGAACTCCGTCACGGACGAAGGCGGCGAAAGACTGAGAGCTAGCCACATCGGGCTCGGACCAGGGGGTAACACCGTAAAACACGTTGAGAAAAATAATACCGAGGGCCCAGATATCCGACTTACTGGACGAATAAAAGGTACGTTGGGTACTACGGTTCTCCCGGCTCATGTAGGGGCGACTACCGCATTCAAATTCATCGGAGCGGTCGCATTCGGTGGCCAGACCAAAGTCGGTTAGCTTAATGCGGTAGTGCTGGCGGGTGATGATGATGTTTTCGGGCTTAATGTCACGGTGGTAGACACCTTGGGCGTGGACGTGGGCCACGGCATCAAGCACCTGCTGGAAAATGGACTTGTAGAGGGTAAAACGCTTCACCTGGTTAGCCCGTGTGTCCTTAGTGGGGTGGACACGGTTCAGGGAGTCGGACGTAATCCACTCATACAGATCTTGCCCATCGGCAAACTCCATAACCAGGAAGCGCCAGTCGGCGGTCTCGAAGGCACGGTCAATGGCCACCACGGATTTGTGGTTGCTGACGCGCTGGTGGAGACGAAGCTCCAGGCGCTGCATTTCTAGCTGGTCTTCATCAAGGGAAATTTTAGATAGGCATTTAATCGCCTGGACAGCCCGGGTTCGGTTGTTCTGTGCCAGGTACACCACGGCGTACGAGCCGCTACCAATGACGGACTTGAGGGTGTAACTTACGTTTCCACTTGGGTCGGCAATGATGCTACCAACCTTGAAGGGGATTTCGGAAGAAGAGCCAGCAGAGAAAGACATGGTGAAGAAATAAAGCGGTATGAGGGGGGGGTGCAAAGGGGAGGGGAGGGGTAAAAAAATGAAGAGTACAATACACACTAACGCGGAACAGTGGCCACGAACGGACAGCAAAGCGTGAGGGGCGCGCGACAACTAAACTATGTGAGAGCGTAGGAGTCGGGCGCGAAATAACAATAGTTAAAGAAAATGGAGACTGAATAGAATAGGAATAAACTTAGAAAATGGTGGAGCGACGAACGAGGAGTTTCGGGGGATTATTAAGGGGGGAGGGGATAATAAACTCAGTAGTAAAGTGGGAGTGGAGAGGTGGTGGGTCAGTAGTAGGGGGTCAATATATACTGAGTATTATACAACGAAACTCAACAGGTGGGAAAGGTCACTCTTTGGAAAGAAGGTATCAAAAGGGGTAAGGTGGGAGATGTTTTACAAGACGAAGAAGGATTAAAGTGTTATTACAAACTCATTCTGTATCGAAACCAGCGGGGGACGAGAGAAGAATGGTAGGGGACGGGAGGATGCAGGATAGAGCTGGGGAAGCGGACGAGCTATAGCATAATTAAGAGTCGGGAAGAAAGGGAGCGAGAGAGAGTGAAGGGGAGAGACAATAAAGGCTTGAAGGAATATCCAAACCTAGTATGAAGATGCGGAGAGGGGGACTGGCTGTATGCAGTGGAACTTAGGCAAAAAGAAGGTGGACAGGAAAATTGCGCGGTTAACACAGAAGGGTCTGGAACGGTGCGCGGGGTTGGATATATGCGCGGTCGAGCCACAGTAATAGAGTCTCCTTCAAATAAAATTTAAAAAAAAAATGGATGTGCTAGACAGTGGTAGTAGTGGTGGTGAGATGGACACAGGCCGCTGGTACCACGGAGGGGAGATAGACAGGACACTCAACACAGTAACAGTGAGGAAGATGCGAAGGAGAGGAAGGAGCCCAGGTGAGGTCGGCACTTTTAAATAGCGAAGAGGTTGAGAGAGTGAGAGACGTAGCAGAATAACAGAGAGCTAGAGAGGGGTTGGAGGCCCAACGTGTGCGAGAGAGTAAGGGGACACAACGACGAACAGACCAAAGAAGTGTGAAGAAGTTGCGACAGGGGCAGCCAAGGCTGGGAGAGAGAGAGTAGGCTCGTCAGTCTTCGGAATGCGGATGGAGAAATATAGAGTGCGTTCAAAAGGCAAGGGAGAGTGGAGTAACGAAGACTGTGGTGGGTGGATTAATGGAAAATAGAGAGAGAGAGAGAGTAGAGGAATAATATAAAAAAGTCCTATTATCGAGTAGACGAGGGAGTGGATACTGCTAACTAACAGACGCACACTAGAACTATGGGGAGCACAGCTAGTAGAGAAGTAGTTTAGAGTTAAAATAAGAGAATAGAATAGAATAAAATAAGGAGGGGAAAATAAAGGACAGTTGGTGTTGAAGAACGCAAACGCAAACACGCGAAGTGGGGAGGGCGAGGGTGAACTATCCGAGGTGGGGGAAGACGCCCTGCTTATATATACCGTCCTGGCCTGTATGCGCATATACCCTCTCCTCTATATATTGTATAGCATATAGTCAACTCTACTCTACTATACTATGTGAGGTGGGTGGGTTGGGTGACTCTCTCGTTCTCTCCTCTTCCATTCACCACACGTATTCTCCTCCTATTCTAACATCCCACCATCCCCAAAAAAAGTACCATCCGGATGGCGGTGGGGCCAGGGCGATCAACGACCATTGGCTAAGGGGATTTCCCGGCAAGTGACTAATCCGGCCTGATTATGACACACCGCGCCTCTCCCCCACCCCATCCCGTCCCGTCCCATCCCATCCCCCCTCCTCCTCTTCCTTCTTCTTTGCCCAAATGGGCTCTACTGGCCCAACCCTCTCCCTCACTCTATTATTATTACTACTACTACTAGGCTGTACTGTAAACAATGGGGGCGAATCCCCTCCCCCCCACCTCACCCCTATTTTCTGGCTTGGGCCTGTTCCCCTCCTCTTCTACACATACACACGCCTCTCCCTGGGCCCGTTTTGCCACGTACTAAAAATACTAAGAGCCCTTCCCCCCCTACTCTCCACCTTTTCTCTTTATTCGCCCTGCAGTATTCAGGCATAGTGCCTACATGACCTACCCATTATATTCTATTACACGCGCCCCGGTAGTACTAGGAAGCCAGCTGGCTATTCAAAGCCGACGACGGTCGTTTCTTCCCTTGAAATTATAATAAAAATAATCTTATCACCATCTGGGCTTTAGCCTAAAATGGGCAAACCCCCAAAATTCATCCGCGTGACTAAGCAAGCCGTCTACGAACTAAAGGCTTACCGCACGTTAACTATACGATTCCTTCACTATATTATACACACATAAACTACAGTCCCGTCGGTAGCTTAGCCATCCAGGGTAAACAAACCCATGCTACGGCAAACATGGTGGTTTCAGCTGGGAGGTAGAGTGGTGGTGGGTGAGTGAGTGAGTGAGAGTGCATTAAACCTCCGCACAAAATATTATGCCCCAGACTCACCCTTCGCTGTCATCATCATCACACCATATTTGCCATGCTCAGCTATGAGGGGAGAGATCCGGTTCCCCCGTCTAAACTGGGCAACCACAATATAAGGCACCTCCTATAGGTCTGGCGATGCTGATCCAACTTTGAGATACAACGACATCGACCTGTTCGCCTATTTACTACTTACCGCTAGACCATTTAGATAGATGGGCTAACGAGGAAGCTATCCCTATAGCGTGTATACAAAATACGGGAAGGGAGCGGGGTATAAGCTAATGACCCGGCTATTTCCTGCCCTGTAATCACCGCCGCCATTTACTCCACATCTACCCTATCCGCTCGGCACTCCCTTCCCGAACGCACCAATCCGAGCTTCGCTCATCTCGTGGTGCTCGATGGCCACTACTATCTCATGATTATAATAGTATCACTCCACCAACCAGCCGGACTCGCAATCACAGGAACGTTGCCCTCCCTCCAGCTTGGCACGGTTATTTGACTCATTAGCATTATCGCCATCACTACTAATGGTTAATTGTGCGATTGTTGTTAGTCACCACGCCATCAGACAACTCTGCTAGTGGTTATAAGGGGATATCGGGTTGCCGTTGGTCGCGCGGCCCATACCCGATTTTATCTCAGCCTTCTCACTTAGCGTGAATAAATCGATAAAAAAAGAGCCCTCGTATTTCGGAATACTTATTCCAAGGGCGGTGTAGACTTACTTGCCGCGCGTAGTTATGCTTTTATTATTAAAAAAGAGGAAAGGTCACATTAAGGGAAGCGCGGTGGTTGGGTCACTTACACCAGCCACGGCTTAATCCACCCCACCTCTACTGCGGCCAGAGTAAAAGGGCTGGCTTCAGTAATGATTAATAATAGTAATAGCGTTGAGAGAGGCCTCCCCCAGACGAGGGTTTTTTTTACGTGTACCTTTTTCATCTTCCCCTTACTTTTCACCGACTGGTTAGCCATCCGTAGTCGATACGTGGAAGGCGTTGGTGGATGAAGGGGCCACACACACACACCATAGAGCAGCAGGTATATTTAAGCGGTTCTAATTGTATAGGTAAGGAAATGCCTACACATAAAAGATTATTCTAGAACTGCGCTACATCATCATCTAGTGACAACCATAATGTGGTTCGATGGTCCAAGACTTGTAGGACGAAGATGATATAGAACAACCACCAACCAGCTGACCGCCGATCGAGTGTAAAGTCAAACTTGACCACTCCAAGGCACCAGAGGACAATCCCAAGGAATGTCACGGTTGATGAGTGGCTGAATCCTACAGTAGAGTAGAGGTCCTGCGGGCGCAGTTTGGCTGGAAGTGACTTTGAAACCCGGGGTTTCGGATACCCTGTATTCTATTCTATTCTATTCTATTATTATTTTATTTTAATTGGGGGGAGGGGTGCCCTCCCGATGATGCGACGATAATGGATATACTCCGCAACCATTCTCGAGCCATGTTTACCCTCTACGACCATATTATTGACTCCGTTTCTACATGGCCGAGCCCTTATCGCATAGCAATGTTTACGTGAGAGCCGACAGCATTGGTATTGTTTCACCTTGGGGACTAAAGGCAAGCCCACCCTACCGCTCCTCTCTCCATGAGTGGATTTCGGTTGTCGACAATTGGTCAATACCACCACCACTACTTACCATCGTCTCTCAGCCCCCCCCCTTCCTGTATGTAAGCTGATTATCGTTTCCCCCCTCGCTTATCTAACCCCATTTGGGCAAGGCCCTTTCTCCTCTCGGCCCATCGTTGCTGCCATGTCCTCCCCCTCTTTTAGGCCGCCCGCCCCTCCCTCCTCTTCCTCCAATCTCTTTAGTCCCGAATCAAGTATATTCCTAGAATCAACCAGCTGGTCCCAATAGGCTTTACCTACTATACCCCTAGGGTACCAAACTACCGAATCCATATCATATTGCCATACCCCGGCTGCGTAATGTTTATCTTGGGCCAACGAAAATCCCACCCCATTCAATAATACTGGCTGATGAATAGAGCTGCGATTGTAGAGGGAACTTTTCGCTGTGACACCCCTCCTACCACTACCGCCAGCCATTCACCCTGGCTGGTTTCCCTTTTTGGTGTACCCATTAGCTGCTAACAGCCCATCCCGCCCGCGGGTTAGCCGAAAAGAACTTTGCCTACTTCTCCGCCATTGAGCTAGTCGACTAAAGCGGGTATTGAAACGGGAATAAGAGGTAAGGTAGTACATGTTATACTTCTACTTTCCCAGCACCTCCGAGTATTGCTGTCTGAATTGAAAAAGCCAATGCTACCACCGCCAATCTCTAGAACTAGACTCCGGGGCACTGACTGATATCACCCCTCCCTTTGATATCCGCGGCCCAAGGAATCGTTAGCTCAGGGTGCTCTCACCCACTCCGGGGCGATCCCTCCGATTAACCAACGGGTCTATTTGTGTGTGAGGAGGAAGAGAAAGTGTACGTTCTCTGCTATACTATATACCGAGATGGGGCGACTTCAACCATTATTATAGGTATGCACCAACCCGGCCGGTGATCGTCGAATCGAGTTCAAATCAAATAAATTGCCAAATGTAGACACGACAGCAGCCCTCTCTCTCCCCATGGAGAAGCGGGGGAAGGAGGAGGAAGTGTAGGGGCTTGCCTGAGTTAATATACCTCATTTCTTGGGCCGACTTTGCCACATTTCCCCTCCCCGTTGGGCGTGTTGCTCTAATTCCTTGATTCGATTCCTTCAACTCTACCTTCTCCACACTTTTCCATGCATAAATATCCATCCTATATATACACACACACAGTCACTGCACGCATCAAACGGGCCCTTCCGATCTCTTTCTTTATCCAAGCCTCATTGTATGTCCCAATTTTCCCTTGAAGGCCCAAATTCCCGCGGCGGATCCCAGCCAACTTGTAGAAATATGGGCACAGCGTGCAGGGGTTTTTTCTCTTGTTGGTTGGTTAGTTGGTTGCGATCCCAGGGTGTGTAACAGTGGTCCATAAAGAGGAGGCAATTGAGTGCAATGAGCGAGAGGCTTGCCCCTGGGAAAATGCGGCGCCAATAAGACGCAGCCAAGTTTGAACTAAAACTAATAATAATATGTGCACCACACACACAACCTATACAATACACATATACCCCCATCTGGGGCAGTAAATTGCAATAGATACGGTTAGTAGGGCACGGTAATCCCGCGGGGGTTCGACTATCCAAGTATCGAACAGGTGGGAAAGTAGAGCGTGGAGCGGAATGTGTCGAACTGTGGTGGCCACGACGACTGGGACTGACCAATATCTCCCTAATTTCATTACGGCCACCACAGTGTGCGGAAGAGAGACTACTCTATTCTGCCCCGCCTACTAGAATTAGTAATAAATTGCCAGCGTGTCACAGGTACACGCACGTACATACATCTCTATACATCCATTCATACCCATTCATATTGATAATGCTGATGGAGAACCACCATCTAGATTTTTTTTTAAAAAAAACTTGCCAATGGCATCACCTTAATCTTCGATAATTATTACTACTGCTACTGCTGCTACTATTCCTGGTTTTTATCTCAAAGTATAAGCAGTAAGTATAATTCACTGTCCGATAGTATACCTCCAGGGGCACTGTGAAACCATAGAGTCCAAATGCCAGTCTAGGTCGACATGCGGTCATGGGCTCACCGTCTCCTACTGATCAGGCGGGTAGATTAGCGAGGAGGGGGTGTAAGTGTGTGTCTTGTACATTGCCTTGGCTGATGGAGGCGTGCGGTCTATGACCCCAATGAATATTCCACCCTCCCTCCTTTCATTCAGTCGAATTATATAATCAGCCGGTCTCGTTCGGAGTGAAGAAAGGCAAATGGACCCTTCTTTCACATTGGATTGGAATGAATGGGCGGGTGAGAGGGTAGAGGGGGGCAAAGCCTCGGTCTGGGTCGACGGCCCCCCTTTCTTTGCTGCGACCTATAGATAGATACTGGAATGAATGGGGGGTGGTACTGCTGTTGAGCCAGGTGGAGGCAAGAGATGGAGGAAGAGGTGGGGGGGGGGTGAAATGGGTGTATAGGTGTGGTGTGAGGGTGGTGGTGGGGGGGAGGGGAATCGGAGAGTGTGCTCTAGAAGGTACTACATTAGTGTGGATGAGTCGAATGAGGCAGGTTAATCTGGGGCCAGGGTCGATGACTACTATGGAGCGGTGTGTACTGGAAGGAAATAGGGAGGGCGACTGCGTACCGTATACCTCCGGAGAAGCCGGCCGGGTGACTGCGAAGCAGATTATTATGCAGCCAGCTCAGCATCTCCTTCCCTCTCTCTCCTTTGGAGGGGGGGGGGTTGCTGAAAGATAGAGGAGGAGAAGGAGCCACAAAGCGCACCCGCTTCACAGTAAACACCTAATCAGCCCAACTATCAGGAAGAACCGGCGGTGACGTATCTACAGTATAGATAGTGGTTTTACACACCTTCTGGGGGTGGGGAGAGACAGAGCGAGCAAGAGGGTTCTTGGAGGAGGATTCAGCAGCGATCACTGTGAATCAACGAGTGGCGGCGCTACTGGAATGAGACTACTATAGGTAGGTTAGGTTAGGCGTATTGTGTGTGTATGGATGTGAAACCGTTGCCAATCACAGTCAACCAGATTGAAGGTCACGGCTATATCCAATAACAATGGGCTTAGAGCCTGGTCCACATCACACCCCAAGAGGGATGATGATGAACGTCAGTCAGCTCCGGCTACGGTTCCTCGTTTTATGGCCTGACTGACCGACCTGCCAACTACTAGAAGGCCCCATTACAATTTGCCCTGGAAGACGCTTTAGTCTCACATGGCAACAGCGATAGGAAGTGGAAACGAAAGAGGAGAGGAAGGGGCGGGGATTATACGTCAATGGGCCTTGGTGCGTGAAACCTCCTCCTACTCCCACACCACGCTCCCAGTTTATCGTTGTTGCCTTCTCCCACACCGCCCAACTAAACCCGCGGGCACCTAGTCTGCCCATTACGTATATGGCTCCGATTGCTCTGAAACCTCCGATGGCTACTTATAGAACCCTCCTCCCACCTTTTGGGGGGGGGCTAGCCAGGGGGTAGTGTAGCATAGTGTGGTGGTGATAATGATGACGATATGATGTTCTTCAAAAGTCGGCTCATCTATTATTCCCTCCTACTCTGCCCTGGTTCTCCGTGGCCTGTATATTATAAGTCAGGGCCAGACCAGACTGGACCTGCCCTTCACGGTCGCCTGATTGACCTATGGGGATGTTCATCCACTCGGGGCAGGCCTGGTCACCCAACTCCCAAGTGCTGGTCGTGAATAAATAATACACCAGTAGTGGTAATGTATATGGTATATGTGGGCACCACCATCGAATAATGTGATCTTGAATCGCCGGGGGGGAGGTAGAGAGAAAGAGAGTGAGAGGTGGACCGGCCGAGACTGGGGGGTGGGGTAGGAAGCAGAGTCGGGGTAATCAGTCGGGTTCGGTTGGTCCAACAGGCCCGTTCCTGCACAGAGAGAGTGAAGGGCTGGGCGGAGAAGGGTCATAGAACTAGCCTGGCCACAGGTACGGCAATGCGGGTAGGGAGAGAGGAGGAGGAAGGAGACTTGAGGGGTGAACGACAGAGAGAGAGAGAGGGCTGCTGAGTGAAGAGGTATATTATTAGGAAGGACCCAAGGGCGAGGTTGAAGATGATGAGGCGGAATTCCGAGTTTCACAGTGTACAACCGAGGCCCTGGGTTTACACCCCCGCTTACCTTTACGAACTCTTCTTTTTTATCGCCCTCCCAATTCCTCCGTTGGTGGTTCCACCGGACCCACTGGCCAATCTCAGCCCTCAGTGTCCAGCACTGCCCGTCCATGTTTAACTTGGCCCAGACTTCGCTCCGGGACCGTTCGGCGGTTATTTCTAGGACCGGTGATTTTACACCACCACCACCTCCTTCCTCCTTATCCGGCACCACCTGGCCCGCTTCAGAGTCACCCTTTGTTCTAGTGCCCTCCCGAATAAATCGGGGAGAATAAACCTCCCATGTTATCTAGATATCGCACGATTCTTAAAGCCATGCCAAGCCAGGTCCTTCCTTATCATTCGGAGGTCATTATTTATAGATGTTTTGGTTAAAAAAGTCCCAGTGGTGTCCCGTATACGCGCGCGTATGCGTGTGTGTGTGTGAGTGTGTGTGGTGTATCCGCTGGGTTTGGGTAAAATTAATGGACCAAGCCCTTTTCTTTTCAGCCGCAAACTATGGTAGAATGTCCCCTGCCTAAAGGTGTAACCCCAGCGGTACTTCCAACGGAGGAGGAGGAGAGGAAGAATAGGTGTGATTAATAGCAGCAGAATAGACTGGCCAACCGTTTCATCTCCGTGAATAATAGTATATTCCGACATGAATTGGTCTCTCTTCGCCAAGCCCCCTTATACTCCAATTTCATCAATAATCACCTAGTACACCGGCAAGGTTAATGGTCCGCATTCATATTATTAAAGAAATACCCCGGTCGTTGGATACTATTTTTTTTAGCAAGGGCGAGGGGGGTTATGTGGGGTTAAGATGCTGTGGTAATACTTTGGTGAACGGACCACCGGCACCCCCACTGCCGAATTTGTCACCTAAAATTAACTAACTTAGCCGATTCGAGTAGTAGTCCTTCGGGGGAAGAGCCAAGGCAAGGCAGGTAACTCTCCCTAACCGGCTTTCCCTTCACTTTTATGGCATGGTGCATAATTATCCTCTTCATCCCCCCTCTCCTGCCCTGCCCTGCCCTTCATAATTAAGCCCGTCGAACATATTCCATGTAGCATCAACGACCAACCGGTCATCGTGGCCTGATCTACCAACCCGAATCGGTTTAGTGGGTACTAATAATAGGTGAGGGGAGGTGGAAGAGCGTCCACCCTTTCTTTTCGACTCTGTGTCAAAGATATACTCTGCCAAGTAATTATTACCACATATGACAAAGATCCGTCCAGACGAGCTTCCAGTGAAGCAAATGGAGTCGTGAAGCCATCGAGAAAGAGAGTATGTGTGTGTGCTAGGGTGCCAATCCCACCGATTGCCGGCTCATTACAGTGGCCAACGAGGATCGGTTGGCTGTGTGGATAAGGGGACGAAGTATGAGCGGAGCGACATGAACTGGAACGCAATCGCTTGGATGTAAATTACTAACTTACCCAGTAAATCATTTTTAGGGTTGGTGGTTCACTGCTCTGGTGCCCGACTATGATTGACCAGACCCTTTCAAGGGGTATAGTTGAATTCCGGCGCTTTCACCTCACTTTATCCATGTATGATTTATATTTTAGAAAATATTGCACGCCGCGGCATACTAGGTCAAGGTAACTTTAATATTGCTATAGGGAGTAATATATATATGGGTGAAATTCGGCCCAGCTGTATAAAGTTTTAAATGATAACTGTATGGGATAATGTATGGGAGATTTATTTTTAACCAGTAATATTTGCTTCATCCAACGGATTTTTCGTTATACAGCTCGGTTGAACCTCTCTCATATCAATGCGACTATAATATGCCTATTTCTGCAGCTATAGCCACTTAGCAAGGGTAGCAACTAGCTGTTTGTCCCACCTACTTTCATTTAACCCGTAATATATATATATATATATACACTATTGTTCGGCAATTTTTTTTGGCATGTAGCCGTCTAGGGTAGGCAGCAAGGGTGGCTGAGTAAAGGTAATAGGGTGTAAATGTAGGCCCGTGTAGACTACTTTATTCCCAAGTTTTGTGAAACACCATTATTACCATTATTACCATTATTACCACTATTACCACTATTGCCACTATAATAATGTAATGGCACCCAGACCCTGTCCCTTGGTTGGTGCCCCTCCCACCCTTTTGTTTCCTTTCTCCCACAATAGCGTACTATTGGGGCCTATTTTTATCGCATAATACCTTATTCCATTATATATATATAAATGTGTGTGTTCAATGGTAGCGAGTACCCCCGCCGAGACCCCACACATCCCTTTAACAACGAAGCACAGCTAGACAGGGTCCACCGTTTGTATTTTACGGAAAGCGGGCGAGCGGGAGAGTATCATTACCCTTTACTCCACCACATCCAACCTGCACCACCCACTTTTCTCCCGTTCGCTCATCAAGCCTTGTGTTCTTTATTGAAATATAAAAAAATGCAGAGTCAGGTGGCCATCCATTATTGTACATCCTTTAATCTGATGCCCGATATAAACCAAGGGGGGTGGTTGGCTGGGTGTAGAAAGTGAAAGAAGACGAAGGAAAAGGATCTGTGGGCTCATACAGGAGAGAGCCGCAGGGCCGGGATTAGGCGAACTGTGGTTTACAAAAGGAGGGCGAGGGCTCGTATATTAGCTTGGCTCCAATATATTTAATTCTTCAAGAGGAGAAGTCTACTGGAGGAAGGGAGGGCTGAGGGTATATGAATACCAACTATTCCTCACGTCTCGAGTTAAGTCTGTAATCGTCAAAGGGAGGAGGGGGGAGGGCATTGGCTTGTCATGAATACTACAGAGACGCCTATCCTTCCTTTACCTCCTTATTTGTGGGGCAGGGTCATACGCTGCACAACCTTTGGAGTCATCTAGACTAATTGACCCAAGATTGACGACTTAGCTAGTCCCAGCGAGACTTATATGTTGGTTACACTGTATCCCGATGGACTATTTAAAACAGGGGGGGGGCATTAGTGGTTTATTCCTAAAATTGCAATATCCATCCCAAATCAAAATCCATTTTGCTAGTTCATGGTAAGTATTATCAACCCATATTTGGCGGCATCTTCCCAAAGGGGTGGCGGCGGCGGGCAACCGTCGCGGTGGATGGGGAAAAGGTAAACTGTGGGGGGATAAAGTCGGGTACACAGAACCAAGGCAAATAAAGCTTTACTGCCGTCTATAGTTGGCATCACGCACCGCCACCCACTATACTGAAAGTCGCGATAAATAAATAAAAGTCGCGGGGTTGCAATTCTAATATTTTTGTAGACCCCAATCGACTTAGTGTATATTGGCTTGCGAGAACGGGTGACAGGTGGTAGATGGCTAGGGGGGTGGAGGGAAAGCGGGCGCACGCGAATGTAGCACTGAATTGTGCGGTGCGCACCACGTCACATCGCGACCAAGAGGCATGGTAATAATAGGTCGGGGCAAGTCGCGTTTCTAGTTGAAGACCCATGCGTATAGAGACAAAGTGGTATTATTCTCTAGAATAACGACCTGGCTGTAGGTAACGTTCACCTAATCATCAATTTACCCTACCTAGTGCGATTAGCCTGAGTCATCTGACCCTTTTTTCCTGCCCTTATTCTTTTCACACACATACACACACACATACTCATACACACACACGCACGCACTACACATACCCACATCGACATATTCACTCCTCGGTCGAGGTTGGCAGACATGGGCTGCAGCAACCACTGCCGCGGGTGGAATTCGCAATGTCGAATTACCAAAAAGGAAATACTGGAATGATGAAGTAGAGGCAGGTGTGGTTGTGCAGAGAGGTATGTGGGTCTCCCCGCATGGGGTGAGGAAAGTGTCAAGGGGCGGGAGGTAAGTAGGGACCTCCCCGTTCAAAAGGTCAGAATCGGGCTGGGGCGATTGAAATCTAGTAGAACGCGTGCCCTCATTAGACTGATTGATGGACATGGCTAGACATACCCTTATTATTTTATTTTTATTACATGCGCGCGCTGAACCTATTGTTTCTGAATCGGACCGTTTCAATTCTTACGATTGTAGTAATCCTCCGCGAGTATACAAATAGGGTCGATGATATAGGGTGATATTTGTCAACGGATTAGCCCCGTCACTTCCCCGGTTATTTCCTTACTATTAGCACACTTCACCACGATTATTGACGAACTTTACGATCCGTTCTTCCCCACCGGATTGCCCTACCTTCTCCTCCCCCAGTCCCATTATTCTCATATGGGTATTTCCCTGTTTCGGGTTGATCTGGGAGTCAACTTTTCACCCGTCATCCACCAACTCCCACCCAGGTCTCCGACTCTTCACTGTGAATGTGTCCCATGGATGATTATAAACCACTACTAAACAATCAATCATTCCATGTTTACTAATCGGCGTGGTGAGTTAGGTGGGCAATCCCCCCTTCGTGCCTTGTGTTGGCGAATATATTATATTAATGGCAGCAGCAGTGAATACACTTTCCTTGCCACAAGCACCAACAGTGGTGGCGAAACCCATCCTAAAGGCATATGGGGGAACAGTCCACCATGGCTACGTTGAGGGTGAGAGGCGGCGGTGGCGATGTTTTGCAGATTCCGGCCACCCATGGTTTCTATAATAGTCGGAACTTTGAAACATCTGAGATGTGGTTAGGGTGGAGTCGATACAATCCCACAGTGGCATATTTTTATTGTGGTTCGACTACTAATGTAACAGTATTTGGCGGATTTCAGACCCAATCGCGGGTGCAGTCCAGGGCAAAGTATTGGAGTAAGGGGAAGGGAAGGAAAGGGTAGCAAGGTCAGGGTTTTCTTTACAGCTAACCAAGTACCCTTTTGGATACTATAGCCGTGTGCGTGTTTTCCCTCTATTATTTACGCCTCCTCCCCTTTATTCCCTCCCCCCCCTCACGTTAATTATCCAGTTAGTTCTCCCTCGATCTTTACCCCTCGCTCATACAAAAGGGTCAATTGAAGCTGGGTCAAATGTCCCTAACTAGCCATATACCCAACAAATTATTTTAGGTGGTGTGACGCCCGTTATATGATCTTTGGTGGCCGGGATTCTTTATTCGAATTGGGTTGCCAACCCATCCCATCCCAACTCACCCAGTCCTTTCCCCCCAATTTCCAGGGTGTCTTCCTATACTTCAACCGTGTTATTATTATCTCACTACTTCCAACCCCAACGTGAAACGTGTGCTACTTCTAGCGAACCCGGAACACCCATGCATCGTCTGTACCTCTTTGGGGGAACCCGTCACTTGACCGCTCAACCAAAAATACTGAAGGTGTATCTTTCGCCGAATTGACTTTTTTAAGCAATCGGATGATTAATATTGTATAGGGGTCGCCATTGATTTCTTGGTATCCGCGAGAGGTCTTATTCACCACATGGTGGTGAGTATTTCTTAATTTAGGCTACGCGCACAAGAAAATATATTACCCTTGTGATTGTTCATACCAGAATTTTAAATTTTTAAATAATTATGTGAAGTAACAATACTAAGAATGGGATATATTAGGTATCCCTAGAAGGAAAGAAATATCCGCTATTCGCCCCAACTTGACATTTCCCCTTTTTTGGACATTTCTTCCCCATAATTATATTCCTGGGGGGATTTTCATTACCCCATCAATTCCTTACTAAACCTCAGATCCCTGTTATATATTTTTAATTTTTTCTAAATAAATAAATAAACGGACATGTATATTCCAATGTTATTATGAAAATTAGCCGCAGCTCATTTCTAGTGTAATTATTTTTGGGTGTACCAGCGGCGTTTGCTTTCTTCTCCGAAGGATCTGCACCCTTTTTTCACTACCCCAACTTCCGATTTCACCCCATTCTTATTCTATATTTGGCCGGTGTCACTACGATCTCCCTCTTCTGTCATCCCAACTTTTTCATCCACTTGGACAGATCTATAGAATTCTATATCTGGCCCGGTTCTTTACTCATCTGCGAGATTTCGATTATTCGTTTTATCTTGACACGTCGCCTTGAATGTTTCGCGCGCGCGCGCGTGTGTGTGTGTGTGTGTGTGTATGTGTGCAGGGGGGGGTGTAATTCCTAGGGATCAATTATTACATGTTTTTATTAAATCTGTACATTTTATAATTATTAAAGCAAACTATTGATATATACTATAGTTTGGACTTACCCCACCTCCCATAGTAATAGTTTCATACATCGTGATTGCTAACCATTGGACCATGTAATAGTTTGGTAATGAGACCATACACCATTTAGCAGGTCAGCTGGTATTTCTGACATTTATAAAACTATTGGACTAGATCAAGTATACCCCCTGCACCTCCCCCCCCCCACACTCAACCGAAAATGCTCAGCAGAATGTGAAGGCGGATAAGGCATTAACAATGATGCGAATTTCTTTCGAAGGTGGGGGCGCGGGTCTGCCTAACATCCTTTGTTTTGATCAATGGATATGGCTGGATCAATCCAACGAAATCCCGCCAGCAGGTTTGTTCCACTTGGACGTGACTAACTTGATCGATTTGCCCACCCCTCCTCTCTCCTCTATCTTACCTACCAGGTTGCCCAATTGTACTGGCAGAGTAGTATTTTGATATTGGGGTATAACCTCTCCCCAAAGAACCACGTCAGATTCCAGAAATAGGCACACCAATGGCAATTCGGTCAGTCGATCAGCTGTTGGCCTGCACTCTGATTGGGCGGGGATCACTCTATCCACCCACATCAATTAGACCATTTGCGTAGTAGTATGATATACGAGAAAATAAAGATGGTTCCAATGTAATAATAATTACTTGTCCTATGGGGCACAGTTTGCTATACGTATTACCACCACCAACGGCCCACTCACTTACTGCTATACTCCCCAGAGCTATCAGACGAATATGGTCCACCAACAACTCTTCCTAATCTTTTGGCCTTCCAATCAATCACGGCTAGTATTGAAACTATCAGCTACTGCGCCCTTCAGTAGCCGCCCCTGGATTTTCTCATTCCCTACCTATACTATATACTCTTAGCATTCGAGTAAGGTGTGTACTTTTGGGCAGCATATCAGCCCGCAGCACCTCCTCAGTTCTCCTAGTGATTCATTCCTTAAGTGGGCGCAGCCACATTCACCACCACACCACCCATCATTGAGTGAGGTGGTTGTTTCTTTGCTTTCTAATAACCATTTGGTCACACACACGTGCACCAACCACCACTAACACCACAGGACGACCAGTTTTTCTTTCCCACATCACATCTTTTCTCTCCCTCTTCCCCCTCCGTCTTTCGTAATCAGATAGTGGCAGCTGAAAGAAGTAGTACCTCTCTCACCTTCAGTTGGACTGATCGTGGTCAATGCATCACTGTGTTGACCGGTTTCGGGTTTCGTTAGTGCCAAAGCACACTTGTTTCATCCACACATAGATTAGTATATAAAATAAATAATTGGTCATTAAAAGGGGTGAATGCGAGTTAGTAGTGTTGGGCGGCTTATAAACTGTCCAAAGAATTGTCCCCATGTGACGTGTGGTGGTGCACCTGTGAGTGGAAGGAACAATGGTAGAGAGAGGAGGCTGGCTATATGAGATTTGTAACAATACGAGAATCTGGTCCCCCACCTTATTATTGACCCTCCCTTGAGCGGTTCCTGAATTTTACCGGAGAGGAGGGAGAGTACCTTATTGAATAGAGGGGCGACTATTCACGGTACCTGCTTCAAAGCCACTCTCACTTATTCACTCAGTTGGGTAAGATATAACCGAATCTGAGCATTGAATGGTCCGCGTGATTCCCGCGCGCGTAGCAAGCAGCACGTCCTGGAGGGCAGTCTATATTGATGCCACTCTGCCTGACATTGTCCGACCAAGTTGGGGCACATCTCTCAATTCATCCCAAAACGGACCCACCATCGTCCTCATCCCCGGGACATTGGCCCAAACAATAGACTGGTTTTCCACAGATTGGGTAAGGTATTAAGTAACCTCTCTCTATTGCATTGAACCTAATCGGCAAGGGCGGATCTAGGGGAGGAGAAGGAGGGGGTGGGGCACTGAACACCGTGCGATTCCAGCAACTATAATCGTTTCCTATCTACACCCCCGTCCGGGTCGTAAGTTAGTTTCTAGTCGCGCCCCTTTCCAAACATACGGCTAGATTGAATCACATCGGCAGGGTCTGTAGCACTCCACTAAAGTAAGGGGGTCCTATATCCTAATTCGTTTCAATCGGCCCGTTTCCTCCCTATCTATTCCCTTGGTACCGGGTGTGGGAGGGGTGAGGTGGAGAGATGGAGAGGGGGAGTTGTTTAATGGCTCTCGCACTCTCGGCTCGGATATCGGAAATTGCTACAGTAAGTCACTTATTTAACCCGAATCAATCTTAACCCGAACGTATCACTCACTGTCTCGGTTAAGGGGTTGTCTCCGGCAACAGACTCGACCGAATGGGGGGCCCCCAGGACTCCCGTAAAGACAGGAGATATCTAAATGAGTTCTCTCTTCGCCAATTTGGTCACGATTACTACCGAGTACATCTTCGGATAATAGCATCTGCCGATCCAACTGAATGTTCTCTCTTCCTCCTCTTCACTGCCTGCCCTACCCATACAGCTATATTGCTGCTGGGCCGATTTAGCGTATTTAGCTTAATCAGGAACTTTACTCGGCAGGAGACTGCACTATAATCTTCTTATCACTTCCTTCTTTCGGCTGACTTTGGGATTTCTTCCCTGGCAGCAACTCTCCACACTACCTACTGCATACATGTCCTCCTTCCCTCCCTTCCTACCCCCCACCCTGCCCCACTCCTTTTGTAATTCAGTTATATTCCAACCTGAGTCTCTCTTCGTCCGCCTCCTATACTCCTCTGGTTCTTTGGTCAACGCATGCATAGGCTTTGTGAATATATATCCTTCAATGACACAAGGGTTAAACAGTATGGGGCGGGCAACGGGCCGAGTCTAGACTGTGGGCGGGGGCTGTAGGGAGAGGGTTGAAGGCCCGGCTCCTATTTTCTGGCTATTTTCATACAGCGTCGATCGACAACCGGGCCCAGCAATATAAAATAAAATAAAAGAAGTTCAATGAGAGGAACTTCACCGACCGGACTGGGAAATCTGTACTTCGGCAATTCCAAAGTGTCTCTTTCGCCATAGTAAAGAGGCAAACATAACCCATGAAAGAGTTGGCAGTAGTGGAGGAAAGAGGGCGGACTTATCATGCCTTAAGCAAATGGCGAATGTATCTCTCCTCTATTCATTAGAAGGGTCACTGTTGACGTCGCTGCTGTTATTATTACCCTTGCTTTTTCATATTGTCCTACCCTGGCCAGTGCAATTCACTGATGCCGAGTTGAAGGATACAAAGCAGTGGGTAGCAAAATATCAGCGGCATTAACCTGGCATACATGTGCGAGCAGTTGATACCCAAACCCGGCTCATACATGGTGGGAGTGTGTGTAGGATGGACAAGGCTAGTATAATGTAACGATGCCTGTCTGTCTCTCGCTTGCAGAACCTCATCTATTTAGAATAAATTGGTCGGGGTGGTGGTTGCATTTTTTTCGTCACCTCAGCTGACTAGATGATATCAGCTCCCGGCCAGCCAAACTGTTCAAGTGTATCTCTTTTGTTGGTCCATGATCTTTCATCTTAATTATATTTGACTTGTTGATTACAGGCTGTTGCAAAAATATATTGTTTACCGATATGTCGACTCCCAGTCGATCTTTAATGACTCGGCATACACATATAAATACATGTGGGTTTACACCTACATAATCAATTAGGGGGTGGGGAGTCAGGTTCTAACTGATTTATGCCAAAATCTATTGAAAATTATATATTTGATTTAGTCTAGAAAGTTGTAAAGAAGTTCACCAGGGTTTAAGTCATGTTGCTCATTGTACAGCTATATATAAGTTTAGCAACTAAACTCTTCTATTGTGGCATTAAAATGGGGGTGCGTAGCTCTGGATACCCTGGCGTTTGTGGGTCCAGGATCCCTTATAGGAGCTAATGCCTGATAATCAATCACTCAGTTGCCAAACTAAACCAGGGCATTGAGACATGCAGTTGAGTAACAGATGCCACCCCTGGTCGATTAGCACAGTAAACGGACAACATCGGCTAATAGGCCCATAGTTGCTACATAATTTTCGTTGATTAACCACCTAGCTTACGTTGGTGATAAGTGAAGTGATGATCGCATTGAATCGCCAAGTAAATCGAATAAAGCCTTCCACCAGTACTTATAGAAGTTTGGATGGAGCAGTCAGACCCCTTTACTGTAAAACAGTATAGTCTGGTTGAATTGTTACCGAATCCGTTAATGATATCATAACTAACCCTACTAACGTGGCTCTCGTCAGACAATACCGAGTCGCATATTTCCGGTTGATTTTGGTGGGTATTGGCGAGCATAGATATTCCGTTTAGGGTATGTCGAAGTGACAATGTAAATTGTTTTTCTAAACCGGTCGACAGAAGCCATTTGACTTAAAGGACGTCTATCGACGCACAGTTAATTCAATTACTTTTTCTTTTCGGCGAAAATTTCACCCACCTGACTATCCTTTAAAAATATCCTAAATATTACCCCATCATCCTGGGCTAATCCTCGTTAGGTTTTGGAAAGTCTTAAAGCTAGGAAAGTCCATACGGCGTTGCGTGCGCTTAATGTATGTATACTCTATTTAAATTGCGCCATTGTATTCCGGTAGGAATTAATTGGTCGTCTGGGCTGTGCCCAGTAGTCGGAAGCGTTGCACTAGGGGGAGGTGGCCAACCAATGCTACTCCATGCGCACGGTATTCTTGGCAATCCTACCTTGTGACCATGCGATATTCACAGTCTTGAGATTGACCTCCCCCCATTTCGCTTTCTCTTATTCTTTCGTCATTTCACAGGAAGCCCTTTTAAATAGTCGGTATGCCAACCAAAACACCATTAAGATATCAAATCCTTTTAGACCGGGTGCCTCGATTTATTATAAACGTATATAGGCCGCTCAATTCCAATCCACCTCTTCTCCGCTACAGCGCATCCGTTTAGCGGATGACCAAATGATGCTGATTGATTAGAAGCAAGTCACTGGTTGTACACTCTCGCCCTTTTGGAATCCTACCGGGGAATGGAAATGGGTAGACCGGCAGTCACTTGGGCAATGTAAAATGTAATATTTTAGTTCCGATATTTACTTACGGTGCTGAAATATGAAAGGTGCCTTTTTCGACTCAGGGGATGATTTAGTTGAAAGTATATTACGTTGTAAAGCAAACAGGGTAAAATACCCATAGTAATACCCGCCTTTCTTCACCATTGTAAGCCACCGAAGGCTTGGAACTACTATGTCCAAATCACGAAGCAATCCGTTAAAGCCATTGGTCCAGCCGGGCCTGGGACTCGGGCGCCTTGTATATTTCAATGGTATTGGGATAATAGGATATTATACGCAATTGTAGTCTACACCTTACCACCTGGCACCGTATTCCCCTGGAGCTAGAATACATCAGCCCACGCCCATTCCCACCCGTCACGCGGGATACTGCCACTTTCAGTCCGGCTGAACGCTCCTTCATGAATCCGGATTTAGGGTCTGTATGGGTCCGATTATAGCAGCTCGACCACGACAGCTCAAGGAATGTAGAGACAGCGAGTTTCCACGCTGCAAAAGGGCTATCCCTGTGACCCCTGCCGCCCCCTGAACCACCACCACCACCTCTCATCTAACCAGTCTGACCACCTGTATATTACTTCACTTTGCTGCACCCTATACGCCATTCCATTGTCCTGGAACTGGCCACCTTAAACCACCTCAGGCTAACTGCAGTACGTCAGAGAAAAGAGGGGAATACGGGGTGGGTGGATGTCAATGAGAGGGGTGCAAATTAGTGTTAAGCAACCAGTCACACCTAACATGGAGGTGGTTCCAACATGTTGCATAGGGGGATTCGTGATCACCTGTAAAACAAGGCTGGTGTGGGATACATGGGCACACGGAGAAGGGCGATGAGTATGGTCCTTAATGGTTAGTTGGTTGATTAGCTTCCGGTGTTTTAGTATATTGCATCGCTCATACGTTGCTGATCGCATCAGAAGGTCCATTAACCGACCGATAATAGCTGATATGGGTTGCCTATTTCTCCTTCACAGTCATACTTGCTACTACATGCCGCCGCGTAAATGTTGCACTGAGGGAAGGATGATGCTGAAACTCAGGTCGCCGGTTCACATGAAATGGTTGGGAAGACGTCTCTATCCCACCCCCTCTCATATTTTTTTAACTGTTATTTTGGGCGTCTAGACTAGTTGGTGAGTTCAGTGAAGGGGGGTGGGGGTTTCAACATCCGGCACCGACGGCTCCATTCATCCAATCGAGTACCCGCCGATAATGCGCCATTTCCCTAAAAGCTAGTCCCCTGGTCAGGCCGATTCACCTGGCTGGCTTCTTTACTGCAAGTCGTACACTGGGTCCGTGAGAGGTGTTCACACACTCGCACCCAATTGCGCCCTTCAGACATACACCTGTGCAGCTTGACCACCGGACTGGGGTAATGAAGTTCTATGTAATTCCTGGGGAGGGGGTGAGGAGGACATCGGGAACCATCGGAGTCCGCTATACCCTTCCTCCCGCCCGTTGCGGCCGCTTCTCGTTCACTCTATCTCTTCATCGCTAATAAACAATGGGTTCGTTTCATTGCTAGCCGATGGCTACTATTCGCCGAAGTTCCCACCCGAGGCGTGTCAGCTGTGTATGTTTGCTTATTTGTGCCGAGAAGCGTCCTTCTTTTCTCAACACCGCCACTTCTTTTACCTTGGCCCAGTAATGCGCCCCATTACCAGGATGCACTCCAGGGCCATTCAGCGGACTGTACGGGGAGAGGTAGAGGTGGCCAGGACACTAGTCCCCGCGACTCTGAATGCATTGAATAAAATACTTGGAGTTCCATTGGCTTCCATTGTGACTTGCCACTGAACTTGGGAGGATGAGGGTGGTTTCCGTTTTGGGGTGGTGATGCAGCGAAGCCAGGTCATGTGTCCTACTTTAATGACACTCTAGGAATGAATATGTACTGTTCTATACACTGGGTGAAACACACATATCTGTTGCTTTAACAACTTTGTTGACTGTCTATGCATTCACTTCACCTCACGGGTTCCCGTAGGATAATCGTCATTCGGCCAACAATGTCCCCCACACACAATCCCAGCCCACACCCGCCTAATGGTTCGTTTTCTTTTTGTTGCGCCATATCCACCCCCCCAGTGGGTACATCCCTAATAGGCGTGACTTACCCCGTTTGGTCGTGTTTTAAGGCCTTTATTGATACTGGTGGACATTGTGACCACTAATGCAATCATCAACAGTCCCAACATTTACATTTACATTCACATTCCTTCACTCACCCCTCGTTTTTTTTTACTCACACGCATCCATCAGTGAACTCAAACTTGCCTATAGACCACTAAAAAACCCACCGGGGATGGGGCAATCCGTTAGGTCCATGTCGTCACTAATGAGAACATATGGAAAACATTGGCTGGGAACCCCGAACGAAAAAATGTTTATTTCTGAAAGGGGCTGATGGCAATTGAGCGGGCAGCTCTCCTACACATCCCAATCCAACGATCAATCGTGGGAGCGGCGATAAGATGGAATACAAAACCCACCGTCTTCACAATTGGACCCGCCCACTGGGTTTGTTGCTTGGTACGTGGGGAGGGTGTATTTAAAACCCCATTTACATGTACCCAAAGCCGAATCAGTCGATTCCTCCTAGGACAATAACAGTCCTACTCACCTGGCCCTCCACCACCTCTGCTATTCGAGGAATACCTCCAGTTCATTAACCCATTGAGGCAGGGTGTGACTTGAGACAAAACACTAATTTCCCTCACTCGGTCAGTTACAGTCGAGTCATTTATTATTACAATCGGAATATCTTCTTAGAGGGCGGGCTAATACTGGTCATACGGGGGTTTTTATTTACCATTGTTGTTACTTCCATATTGGCATACTATACTCCTCCACTGTATTTGGCTATGCTCGGTTTAATTCGAGATTACGGGCTTCCGGGTCTTAATTCCCATACAGCCATTGTTTTAAGGACATGCATGGCCGGGAAAATGTTTCAAGCTGGCAATGACAACTCGCTTACGGCATTTCAGTAATATAGTATATTCCCGCCCTACTATCCACTATATTCCGGCGGAATTGGTCAAGACCCCCTCCCTACACTCGGTCGTAATTCCGTATATGGAGGAGTGTCAATAACTATTTAAACAATTAAGTACACAATTTAGCACTGTCATATATTTTATCCTTCCTCTAGACCATCGGTACAGCGGTCTAGTCTATTGGGTATAGTATCATGATATCAAATACCAGGAAAAATCGACCTTTCCTATAATAATATTCTCGTTAAATACTGTTGCGCCTTACTTGCATTTTTGGCCAGTTAAACAGCCTTGCTTCAGAATCGTTGGTCTTAAGAACTTCCCCGCATACTTGGTATTTCCTAATGTCGTAGGTTATTGGTTTCCCAAAAGAGACAATCCTATTTTCGGGATCCGCGTCAATATGGAAGAACAATTAACGTCTCCATTTCATCTCAGTTAGATGTATTCTATAGTAGTTTCATGCCAGGCACTGGTGGTGGTGTTTACCAAGTTGGCCATTATACCACCTGTACGCCTTATCTAGGCCATTAAATGCTAGCTACAAAGACTGAGGCTTCGTTCCAGATTGGTATCTACCCTATCGTAATAAATTCACTGGGTCCCTCAAGTCGATAGTAAAATATCAACCTGTATTTGACCCTTCCAACGTTGGACAGGATGGTGTATTTGGGTCTTTAAATTAAGGGACATACCAATGGATCATTTCGAGATAATTAGTCCTCCGAATAATGTGCCTTCAGAGCAATGTGTAAGGCGGGGCAGGTATACTAGATTATTGACAATAACGGTGGCCTTATTTTATAATCGAGGAGCTTAATAGAGAAATCCGATTATTGCCGATATTGATATTTGATAATTGTGAAATATATTTCCGACTTAGTAATATTGTAGCTGGGTGCTAGCATGCCAATGCTTTGCCAACCGAATACATATAAAAATAAAATGGCATTCATTTCACCTGGCGAAATAACTATATAGATGCAGTTAATAAAACTCGGATCTTCATTTTAATTCTGGCCCAAAGTTTTGGCTTAATAAAATAACCAATACAAGTAACATGAAGTTGTCAAACTTGAAATATAGACTAGGATATAGATTAAGACCAGCACATCAATTAAATATAAACCACTAATGAACTGATGATGTATACCAAGTGGTGAACTCAAAATTATACACTAGATTGCAAGTCCTACCTATCCCTCACTCTATACCTGACACAAAAAATACTATTACTAAAAGCCCAATCTCATTAATTATAGGAAATTATAAAGTTTTGTTGGCTTATTCCATATGGAAAAGTTCTTAAGTCTATATTAATTCTGGATAATCTTTTATATTGAGTCTTCAGCAAAATCTAAGTAGGGATTTTGTTAGGTATTATTGTATGTCACCTAGGTTAGCCACTCTTAGTCTATTAAGAGTCCTATGGATATGCTTCTAATGGTAGGCAGGGCTTAGACTTGGCTAAGTGGGCTACTAGTGTTAGGTATAGGGTATGGTACTAACTAATAGAGGCTTCAGTAGGTATATGTAAGGGACATGCAGTCAGTATACTTACTAGTCAGTACAAGGGGGATGAGTATATAAAGAGTTTATTGGAGTAAACTAAGGGGTAAGAAATAAGCTAAGGAATTTAACTGGTTGTGGTGAACTTACCACATTTTTTACCTACTTTTATTTTTTATCTATTTTTCGCACTTATCGGAAGTATGCCCCT
>JANBQC010000249.1:0-38969 GCA_027576995.1 Dimargaris cristalligena
GTTTTATTTTATTATAAAAAGTATTATATTTTTAAAGAATTTCATAGAGTGACTAACCAGTTTGCCTGGAGAAGCCACCCTGCCCTTTTTGGTATATTTTGTTGTTTATTTTAGTGGCTTGACACCACCACACTGTGACACCGGTTCCTCCACCATTACCTCCAGAGTGACCCACCAGAGCCACCCATGCATATGAATATGCTGGCTGTACTGCCAAGGGTCAGGATGATTTTCCCTTTCCATGACTAACTAGTCATTATACTCCATCCTATGACACCTGCACACTCTAGATCCATAGTTATGCCTTTGCGGTGAACAGTGCTCACACTGGGATGAGTGAGCAATGTTGATGTCTTCTGTTTCCCATATTATTTTCTTCTGTATCCTACTTTCAAGAATGTCCCAGTAGATCCGAGGTAAATTTGGCCTCCCGTTTCCCATATCCTTTTCTTCTGTATTCTACTTTCAAGAAACACCTCAACAGATCCAAGGAAATTTTGTCTTCTATTTCTCCATATATCTTTTCTTTCCCCTTTTACACAGTGTTCAAACTTGAAGAACCAGCCAGTTTTTCCCTTCATGGTTTTATGGTTATCCATCCATCTAAAGATGATGTCCTAAAAGTAGTAGTATAGCTCTAAGTTCATAGTATCAATTTGCATATATATAGTATCCCCAGCTGGCCCTTAAAATGTGAAGTTATCTTCGAGATAAGTTTTTATTATTCTGAATAAATATCTATTTTAACTTCACCCAGTGTTTTACCCAGTATCAGTCAAGGACTTCAACCAGAAGTTAGATTTCCCTTTTTACCCTACTTTTATTATTACCTTATTTCAAGTACACAGACACCGTGGCTCCTCCAGCACCTAACTCTGACAACAGGAGCTTAGGATCATTTCACGTGGAGCATTTTGCACTGTACCCCAGTTCAACCTCCAAGCACAGTTCCAATCTAATCTGACTAGCCGAAGGACCATTTCCCGAGTTCTCTGTGTTACACCCAGGCACCTTGAGCCCTCCAAACCTGATGTCCAGTGACCCTGCCGATCCCAGGGAGGACAAGGGGTCCAACCCCAGCCTTAGTCCTGGAAGGGAGGGGCCTCAAACCACTGGCCCAACACTAGCCAGGTTCCTGTTGTGATGGGTACTTAACACCCTTAAGCTTTGGTGATGTCACCAACGATGTACCTTACAATCATTAATCGAATTATCACCTTTTTACTATATTTAGTTTAGTTTATCAATATCAATATTATATCATACCTATATTTCGTTTATCACATTATATATCAGATTCATATCCATATATCTCTTTATATATCATTTATGCCGTCTATTTTCTTTTATCATAAGTATACAATAGCAGAACCGTCGTAGATATAATATCCATTATTTCTACCACACAATATTTTCTAGGGTATAAATACCCCTTCAAATCGCAACCTGAATAAAAACATCTTGATTTTATACTTGTTTACTTAGTATAGAATTGTATCGACTTATAGTCTACAATTCTCTGCCTATTTTCGACTATTGATTATTATTTACTAGTGTCTAAGTATTTTTCGCCACTCTATAGCTATCGGGACTTTTTATTTATTTATTTCGTCAAGTTTTTCCCATCGCTGCACAACATTCCACACTATTAGTTTCCTGAATTATATTACCCCCTCACTTACCAAATCCACCCTTGTATTCTCACTTTTTAATTGTAAGTGTGCATCTGGCCCTATTATTAAAACTCCCTAAATTTCTCAAGTGATGTGTTGGTTGGGAGTACAATCAGCACCATACCCAATAGAAGCCAATATGTGTGGACTAATAGTGGTTAGCCATCACGATAAGCACCAGCTATGATTATTATTAGATACCCTTTATTAAACTAAATGTCATTATTTGTATGACAAAACAACACGAAGGTTCAACATTTAGGATAAGAGAGATTATCAACACTATTAACTTTTTCAACTAATAGGGGAACCCCCACAAATTGTTGTTCGCAAATGTTCGGTAAAGCCCCCAGCCTGTGCAAATGAATAGCCACAGCAATCGCAAGTGAACAGCTTCTCCTCAGGGTGTGTCCGTATATGCCTATGGACTTGGGCGGCTGATGCATATGGCCTTCCACAAATGTTGCAGGTGAAGGGTTCCTCCTCGGTGTGGGCCCCCATGTACGATCCTAATTGTATGGCTGATGAATCCGAATTGCCACAAGTCCTGCAGGTATAAGGTTTTTCCCCGGTGTGGGTTCGCATGTCTCTCGAGATGGCGGGGATATGCAACTGATTTACCACAAGTCCCGCAGGTAAAAGGCTTCTCCGCAGCGTGTCTTCGAATATGATCCTTGAGAGTATGGCTAAACGATAATAACTTCCCACAAACATTGCATACAAAAGGCTTCTCCCCAGTATGTGATCGCATATGATTCTTGAGACGGATATCTGAAATAAATGACCTACCGCAGTTCTCGCATGGAAAGTTTTTCTCGCCGGCGTGTATTTGCTCGTGTCTTTTGAGATAATGGGCTAATAAAAACGATTTCCCGCAAACCTCACACGTATGCGGCTTCTCCTCGGAATGTATACGCCTATGTATGGTGAGTCGAGTGGCCAACGTAAATGCTTTACCACAAATATCACAGATATGAGGCTTCACTTTTGATTGTGATTTCAAATGATAGCTGAGACCATGCCAGGACATGAATGACTTTTCGCAACAATTACAGGCGCAGAGTTTCTTGTGTCTGTCCAGTGTCGAGTGCACATCGCGATGAGCGGGTCCCGTGGGCTTGGGTTGTTCGGGACAACGGTGACCGGGATCTAATTGCACTGATTCCATTACATGTGGGTGGAATGGACTGCCGCCGGATGTCAATATATTTGCAGCAGCAGGATCCCAAACCATACCAGACGGATCGTTGAGCAAAATCAGGTCCAAATCGGAACTATTGCTACTGCTACTGCTACTGACGCCAATCATTCCAAACGTGCCACCATCATTATAAGGAAGATATCTCGCCGATGTGGGATTGGATACCGAGGTAGTTGGGGCCAAGAAAATTTTCTAGCGGGAGTAGCCCCGTGGCATCACTATCGCCGGTGACATGCTCGAGTTGGTCAATGAATTGCCCTAATTAATTTACATCGAGTTGACTAATACGGTCGAAGATCCCGGAAAACGGGGGGCATGTGATGCGCAGTCCTGTGATCGCACTTGTAGATGTGTCGCCAACGCTACGCTGAGGGACACTCAAAAATAACGTAGAGTCGACTAGATCGTTTTCGAGATTATTCGCGTCAGAAATGTAGGCTAGGGAGAGTAATGCCGGGACAAGGCCGACCGTTTTGAACACACTCATTTTAAGATGGCAGCGTAAGATTAATATATGACATTAAACAGTTATGGAGTATCAGCGTAATCAAATACATAAAAATACTAACGATGAATTACTTAAAAGAGTAATGGCATTATACATCCGTTGCGTAAGATATATTTTGCATTAAAAATGTATATTGAAATAAATGATGTATCCACGAACATGCTCAACCGTATATATGCGAGGGAGGGCGTACCATATCAAGTAATGTCGGGATTGTTGTCTATATTTATAGCTTGTATGGAGCAATAGATAAGGTTGTTGATATTTTACAACTAAAGAATGCTTCCAAATACTATAGGGATTGGGTTGTGTACCTTCATGTTGCTCTACGTATATTATCTATAATATACGGGTGTATAGCACGACTTCATTGTTCAACGAAGCTGAAACAAACGAATGCGCACCGCCTGTTGGCTGACAGCGAACACATCCGTCAACGGTTACCTATTTTCGGTTTATCCCAACGCGGCCATAGTCTGACAAAGGCGCGCATCAATGTGGGGGAAAATTAACACCGGAATTTCACAATGAGGCTTTGCACATGGCAAATATCGTTAATAAACAACCGAAGAAATACTTCGGATAGGTGGATTATACCCACAGATATGCTCAAACAACTTATATCCTGGTGTTTTTTTCGACTAGGGACAATGTGTAATACTGGGGAGGTTTAGTCCAACCATGTGATGAAATAACCGCTGTAGAGGCCGACTATGCTAGCTTATAAGGCACACCCCACGTACTTGATCAGGCATATTTATGCGAGCTCTACATTTGCACAGCTGAATCTTACGCATCCTTATCGATTATATATTTGGGATGGTTGGCATTACTTCCCATGTGCTGTCCCATGCGGAAGCCAGTGGGAAAGATTATGCGATACACTGGCCATTTCAGTAACAGCTTCACAATTAATGAAATCTAATGATGTGGCAATCTAAACAGCATTGTCTATGTGAAGAGCCGAAAAGTGGGTAATTCTTTTAGCTATTTCCCGATTGTAATTGTATATCGTATATTATGAAGATTTTCTCTTTTCGGAATTAATTGCATGACTCAATTTGTTTTATTTTGAGATAATGGCGTAGCCGATAGTCGGCGATGTCGAACACACGGTGATATATACGGCTTATAATGAGGCATTGTAACAATGTAGGGAGGAATCATGGCGTGAAGAAGAAAACATGGAATATGAAATAATTGGAGAAGGGGGTATGGTATACATGGGATATGATGGGGGACTGACTTGAGACTAGCTGCTGTGTAGTCTGAATAGAAAATGGCGAGATGTGGAGGGCCCTATTCGTTTACGCAGATGCTGCCTTGTCGCAGAAAGGCCCCGCACCATCACGCATGGTACATACGAGGCTTGGTCCACAAGTGATGGTGAACTGGCGACCACCGGCATTGATCAGAATGTTAGGAGACTGGCCAGCCGCTTGGCAGCTGAAGGCAACCGATCCAGCAGCCGGAGCAGTGGCGGTTGTAGTGGTGGAGACAGGGGTAGGGACGGTGGAGTCACGGTAGTAGTTGTTGCTAGGCGATGATGAGTAGTCATCATCGGAAACAGGTGAGGAGCTTGGGCTGGCAGACGAAGATGGGGATGTTTGGCTGCCATCGGTCGAAGTACCAGAGCTGGGGGTGTTAGAGCCGCTATAAGTGCCTGAGCCGGTACCACTCTGGTAATAGCCAGAGCCGGAACCGGTTTGGGAGGTGGTCGAACCCTGGGTAGAACCAGAGCCAGTATTGGACTGAGAAGTGGTGGAATCGGTGGTGGGTGGGCTTACAACAGGGTATGAGGAGCCTTGGCTAGGGTTGCCCGAACTGGATCCGGAGGTGGCGTCAGTGCTCGCAGTAGTCGGAGCGGAGGCCGTAACAGACCCGCCAGCGGGTGTGGTCACAGGGGTGGTCGAGGGAACAGCGACAGGGGCGGAGGCGCTACCACCGGCCGTAACCACGATGTTTTGACGGGAGGTGTAGTAATTGCTGCCGTCGTCGCCACCGTTGGCAAACTCACCGATGGTAGGACCACTGCCGTAGTTGGGGTGGATCATAGGGGGACCGCTGATGGAGCCGCCCGCTTTTCCGTTGATGGCGATATCGGAACAGGTCATGTAGAATTCCCGGTTGCCCGAGGCATTCACCCAAGACCAGGCGAAGACAACCTTGTCGCTGGAAGGGGCGGAGCTGGGGATGGGCACGGAGAAAGATGTTCCAGACAGGAAGCATGTTTTGAGAATAGTTTGAATCACGACAAAGGTGTTACCTCCGTCGTAGGAAAGGGAGAACTCGCAATGGCCGCCGTTATGAATGGCACCACCGGTGAAAACCACATCGATACTGCCACCCGCCGAATAGGTCGCCACGGGTTTGGCGTAAGGCTCGGTATGGTGACAAATCGGGAAAGCGGTCGAACCGCCGGAACCAATGGGAGAACTCAGGGAGTAGTCGGGGGTGGGATAGCCGCAGCTAGCCAGCGGAGAGCCACGAGGGCAGGGGGAGTCGGGCTTCATGTGGGCGGTCACGCCAGCAGCCAGGGCGGCAATCATCACAGTGACGAACTTCATCATGATAATATTTGGATTCGGGATAGGTTTGGAGGGCGATGGGGGTGTAGCTGATTGGGATTGATGCGTTGGCGCGTTACGAAATTTCGCGTGACGGATAGAGTGAAGATAGCACAAATGTGAGGAATCGCAGGAGGTCAGTAATATCAAGTTGTAAATTACTAGTCACAGACTGGCAATGAAAAATCGATATTTAAGAAGGCCTGAATAAGGAACGAAGTATAGAGTTGAATGGGCAGGATAAATCAGCGCAGCTGAAAGAGGTGTGTGAAACTAAAGGTGAACTGGGGAGGGAAATCAGTGAGTTATCTACCAGAGATAAGTCAAAAGGGTATTCCCAGCCTAGGGGAAACGTAGTGTTCGGGGAATAAAAGACGGAGGAGGAAAACAGATTCTACGCACGGCGCAGGAATAGGATCGAATAAGAATGGAAAAGAGGAGAAGTGACGCCAACCGGTGGTGAGTCCAAAGCAAGGAAGATGATGAAGATACTACTGACCATAGTTGGTGGAAACCCCGGGGGTTTATATATTCGGGGCACCCATTGGGAACAATCCTCGTGAATGAAGAAGGCTTCAATAGATGCTGGAAACTGAATAGCAGCTACGATTGAGCAACTAGCCGCCTGCAGCCATTAACCGTGACAATCCTTAGAACAAGGGGGGCCTGAAATGATGCTGGAATGTTGGGAAAACACTATATAGAAGATGAGGATCTATGACAATACGGGAGCAGGGGGGGCTCAGTTCTGCTCTTCCGTTTGTACGTGCCGCAAGCCAAAGGGCCAACGACCGCCCCGCTGTCTTCCTTGTTCTGTGCCTGGCTGGTTCATTGACCAGAAAAGGACGGTGAAGCGGGAATGCACCGCAAAACAGCCCAAGCCAATTGGTGGCGATCGCTCAGAAAGAGACAATCGGCCAAACAACCAGCAACTCATGAGGCTGGGACCAGGTTGGGTGGATTGTCCTCTCTCTTGGCTACGTACAACTCAAGCGGTTGTCAACCCCACAGACCAGGTCTTACATGTCTTAGCCAAAGACGTCGAGGGCTGCAATGTCCGCCAATGCCGTCTCCCATCTAGCCAGTGTGCTCGTTCATTTTATCCCCCTGCACAGATGCACGCCATGCCGCTACTTATTCTGCCCGCAACCGGAGGAGTGGGCTGCCATTTGCGAGCGTTCCACTTGACCACACTATAAAGAACTTCTCCAGCGAACACTATGCCCCCTACCCGGGTTAGAATCGGCCCGTTCCAATGGTATATCATACATATTGTACAGTATGACCCACACTATCGACTACCTGCAATGCTAACCAGCCTATTGGCAACCATTTATTAAATGATTACGTCAAAGCCCCGTCGACCCCATGGCTGCAAAGTAATACAGCTCGCTAGCTGGTCGCAAAATAAGTGCCGAGCAAGGCATATCCAATTGGCTAACTAGTATACCATACTGATGATCGAAAATGCCACACTAGCGGCCGAATAAGAGGCGAATATACATTTGGCTACACTGGTTTGCCACCAAACTGCTGGATTGGCTGTAGAAGAAATCTCGGGCCACTAGGGTGGACACCGCAAAGAGGCACGCCTTCCAACCCGTACTTAATACTAGCATACCCCGAAATCAACCGTTACTCGGCCCCCCTCCAAACAGTTACTGTGAAACGGGCTAGACTATAGAGCGTAAGTCAATTCCATATAAAAAGAAGATCACCTCGTGGTTTAAACCGGCATTGTTAACAATTTAATGGCCATGGGTAAAAGTTGGGGTATAATTATGCTGACAGAGCAAATCAAACAAAAAAATCCACGTAAATCCTTCCAATGGTGCGAATACCTGCCATAGCCTTCTAGCTCAGCCATAGGGCGCCCATCTGCTGAACATACCAACCAGTATGATTAGGAATAGGGGCCGATCCTTCTCACCGACCGCTTACTAAATAGCTGGAAGGCGGGGTCCAAAACCGCTCACCTACCATCTAATTTGTCTATCCACCACCCCCCCTAGTCGCAATCCTATATTTGAAGGTTTCATAATATCTCTTCAGGCTCCTTCTCCGTCGGTCCATTTGGCCCGGTGAAATTAGAACACCATGGGAAGTCCCCCATTGGGGCGCTCCCTCTCGGTAGCAGCCCCATGGCGCCAAATGGGGAAAGGGGTGGAACTCTATTATTATATAATTAGTTTGGCCTGCTCCAGGTACCATGTCGGCATTCCGTTCCTTGGGGGAACATGGGTGAGGGAGGGGGGTGGGAGACCTGAATCTAGGGGAAGCATTGTTTGGGGTTAGTGGGTTACTAGGGTGTACAGGCTCATCTAGTGAGGGCGGCCGAGTACTGCAGTCCGTCTGATAAACCAGCGAACTGGCCCATTTGTTACTGCTTTTCATTCCGCGACCCCTTAATCTTGGATACTCAGCCATCTCTATTAAGTGCCTATTCAATCTACAACAATGAAGTGTGAAGTCTTCCAACACTAGTTGGCCTTGGCGAGTGAATAAGGGGGCAGGCAGGCTGGTAAGCCAATCACACTGCCCTGACTGAAGATATACTCCGGGTTACAATAGACGGGCGAAGGTTACCGAACAGGGGGGTGTGACTAAAATGGGCATTGGTATTAAGCTGTTCTTTTGTAACACAAGGTAGAAAAAATGTTCACCGAACCAATTTTAGCTAGAAGGTCCCACACATAATGAACACTGGGCGTTCAGGATGGGATTGAGGAAGGTGCCGCCTTTGTGATAGGTCTAAGAGACCCGCCAAAATTCTTGGCAAATTATAACTCGAGGTCAAATACCAACCATACGAGAAGGGGATATCGGAGTAATGTAGAATCTTCCAGTAAGTATTCAGACCGACAATCCTGGGCGGGTTGGTCTCTTTCGCTGGACCACATTGGACGAATAAAAGTGCCGCAACTACCAAGGCGAATATACCCCATGTCGTTTAGCCAGTTCATTCAGCATGTTAAATGTTTGAACCTGCAATAACAATGATACAGTGAGGGAAGGATCGTTCTGCGGACTTAGGGGTGATGAGATCGCTTCATTGTCGACCTAGTGCATACCACTAATGTATAGCACGTAAATAGAGGTAAACTCCCCTTGTCTGTGAAGTTGGCGGATATAAATTTAACCCACTACAGCCGTGTCCAGCGGTTATGGAGATTCACAAATGGCTTGTTGGGAGTAACTCGCTATGTGGCGGCGTTTCTTTAACCATTTCTAGTGGACAACAGACCTATGGCAGCCAACACCGATATCGTTTATTCATTGGGTCTAGGTATGTCCTCATGGGAGGCTGTTAATCAACCTAATTTTAGGCGTGCAAACCAGAGGCATCCTCCTCATTCAACGCAGCATCGAGAGGAGTCCATGGAACATAGTTGTGCCAGCTACACTCTACCCATCTCGAGTCAATGAGAACCAACTAAAACTCCGACACACGCCCATCTTAATTGGCGATCCGCCAGGTGGGCAGAGAGAGAGAGAGTGAGGCCAAGGTGGGAGGGGGTGAGTATTAAAAATAGCGCACTTTCCCAACGACGGTGGCGGGGATAAGTTGATAAACCATCCTGGGACCTATCATTTCCCATTTATCAGGAGGTCTTTTGGCCAATCAACCCCGCCATCATATCGAAGCTGTTCCCACCTGGCTGTAAAGTGTATGGCTTGCCGTCCGCCACTCCTAGAGTGGTTAGGTAGCCATAGTCGGGGGTGATGCCCGTTATCTTGACCCGCGCATGGCCAAAGTCGGTCAGGGTAACCACCTGGTTCGTATGCAACCACCGCTGGTAGTACATGGGTAGGAACGGTAGAATCCCCTCCCCCTCATCCTCGGCCGGCTGGGCCAGCGTGCTGGGGCGCAGCAGTGGCCTTTCCTTAGGTCCAATATCGGGGTATTTCTCCAGGGGGTTAATGGTGCGGGCGATGTTGGGAGGCGACAAGGGCCCGGCCGGAGAGCGACCCAGAAACCGTAGGTAGAACCGCTCGAATTGGGCCAGAATGCGGGCCAGAAGGAGTTCCTCCGACCACACGGCCAATCGGGTGCCGTGGTTTCGATTGTGTTCCCGAATTAGCTCGTTGATGGAAGTGGTGGGTAGCGCATTCTGGCAATTAACCCCCGTCCCAATGACCAAGCTAAATTCATTGCTGGCGAAACTAGAGTTGACCAAAATCCCCCCTATTTTTACCCGACGCACCCCGCCATTCACCGCCCCCATGGCGAGGGGGGTTTGGCCCGGGCTGCCGGCGGGTAGCTCGGCGTAGATGTCGTTGGGCCACTTGAGGCGCAGGGGAATGTCCTCGTAACCGGGACATTGGCGGACGGCCTCGACCACGGCCAGGCCGAAGAGGTACTGTAGGAGCACGGGGGAGTGAAGGGGCCCGGCCTGATCCATGGGGTACTTCAGCAAGATGGAGAACTGCAGACACCCCTCGGGCGATATCCAGGGGTTCTTGCCTCGGCCACGGCCCCGCACTTGCTGACTGGCGACGAAGACCAGTCCTGAGGGAAGGTCACCAGACAGTTTAGGGTTTTGATCAAGGATGGTCTGGGTGGAGGTGGTGGTTTGTGCGTACCAGAGGTGATGGCCCAAATGGAGGGTCCCCAGGGCGCGTAGATAGACGAAGAACTGCCGCACGTTGAACCGGGGGGTAAACTGGGGTGCCACCACGGCGGAAGAGCACAGCATGAGGGCCAGGGTACCGTCACTAAGGATACCCCGGCGGGACTGCGGGCTAGTATCCGCAAATTCGGAACCGGGGGACACCACTAGCTTGCGCATGAAGTGGTCCAGGGAAGTCGTAGAGGCTGTCGATGATCCCGAACGAGCTGGGGGCCGGGGAGCCCCTGATCCCGCTGCCGGGCCGCGCGGGGCGGGCTCGTCCGCCGGATTCATCAGGGTAAATAACGTAGGCGAAAAGTCACTCACGTGGAAAGTGTTTTCGGCATCGTGAAAGAGGCGGTCCTCCCGGCCCGTGTGTCGGCGAATTGCTTCGAATGAAGGGGGATCGGCCCAGGGATAGGCACAGGCTAAAATGGGGGTTATGGACGGTACCCGTACGTTTCGGGCGCTGACCTTCAGGCCCAGGTAAGCCAAAGTGGACTTCCAAAACAATTGCCGAGCCGAATTATCGTGCTCCAACTGGGCCACCAGATCGACCGAGCCCCGTTGGTAGTCCAGGGGGTCCAGCTTATCAGGGTTGTATTCCGGATGGATGCCCGTGAGTACTGCCTTGCCTTGGCCCACTTCGCAGCCCACCATAGCCACCCCTGCATAAGGTTTTCCGTCGCGATCTTGGGCATACTCTGCCAACACACTAATCCCCCCGGTCGAGCCGCTGGCGTCGGCAAAAGGGTTGGTTGAATCGAGTACGAAATGCCCACCTCCGTTGTAATAAACGCGGAACTGGGCCGGTTGATGCTGAAGGTCAAACTGGGCCAGTCCTTCCGCCGACCCACTGCTATCGTTGGAGCCGGGCGGAGTGGGCACGATGCCCCGGGCCATAGCCTCCCACTGAGGCCGGATATTCACGGCGCGGGCCCCGCCCTCGCTGTTGTACACGAAACCGGGGTAAACCGTACCCCGACAGATCCCCGGGTAGAACCCCAGTTCCCGCGGGCCGCACACCGAATAGGGAGTTCCTTTTTCGAATTCGATGGCCGCACAGCCGTAGTACCCCCCGGCACAGAGACCCAGATACTTGCCCCCCCGTTCGATAAACCGGCGAATGCGCTCGTTGGCGGTGCCTCGGAGGTGCTGGACGTAAGGGAGATCCCGCCCCCCGGGGAAGACGAGCAGAGCCGTGTTGGACTCCCAGGGTTCGTCCTGTAGGGTCTTGGCGGTGACGGGGATAACGGCGTAGTAATGGCCTAGCACCTGGTGTAGGGAGTAGAAGGTGTGCTCCAGACAGGTACGGGCGGCCCCTTCGCCGGTGTAGACGAGCACATTCATGGCGATCAGAACGAATTAGTGACAGGCCGGCGGCTTGAATGGGAGATGTTGGAAAGACGAGCCCCGATACCCGAAAAGAAAGTAGGTCTCAAAGGTGAATGAGCTAAGGTGAAGTATATAATAAAGTTAAGGAAAAGGTGGAATAGCAGTCATGAGTGCAGAAGCCTTGACTTCCCTAGTTTGGTATTAGTATATAGGGGATATGTTTCAGTGGTAAGGTGTGGCTCCACCACTTAAATTCGCCTGATAATTTCCATCAGGGGCATCCTGACTAACCCAGAATAAGTACCAGTAATATCAATTCAAATTACCAGTATGGCCTTTACAGCATGCATGTCCCAATTCAGAGCAGCTTAGCGGTGAATAGCCGCCATTGCATAAAGACGGGCAATCAGCTAAAATATGCAATACATGGCCTCTGGAGTATGGCCATCCCCGTGCTGGTTTAATGGGAAATAATACAACCCCGTCAGCCAATTGCTTATTAAACTAATGGATACGTAATCACCCTTCGGCAGTGGACGTTGGATACTTGTTATTCAGAGGGCATTCAATAGTCTACTAAATAGGCCCATTATTGACTGGGATAATTGGTATATTTTTATTATTTCAGTGCAGCCTAAATGGCACCGGCTTAGATTATCGATAATAATGTGCCAGGTCTTCGGATTCGCCAGGTATGAAAAAAAAAACAGTGGCGCTGGTATTAAGATATATAGTAATAAAAGAGGAAAACTCGAAGGAATTACGGATATAATTAGGGAGAGCAATGCGGTGATATAGGAGAGCCCGACTTCAAAGACCTGGAATAGTATCGACCGCCATACGTTGCACTAATTGCAAAAACGGGGTAAAGCATGTATTAACGGCAATAATGTATATATGTGAATATGTATATATAAAGAAAAGGGAGAAGGTGGTGGTAATATATTTGGCGATGAGCTCCTCTCGGTTAATTGGCATTTAGCTGCCATTTAATCGATGGACTTCTTCCGGACTGCACTTTAATAACAAGGCTAAAACCGGGATAAGCTGAGCCCGATGTTCGCGCTGCTCCAAAAATTTAAGCACCACGTGGCGGATGTACTCTAGGTTGACGTCGTCGACGGAGTCCCGGTGGCCCCGTCCGGTGGGGCTGGACGCGGTGCTGGTAGCACCCGCCGCTCCGTGAAGTGACGCGGTGGGGGTGGAATGGGCGTGGAGCATCGGTTCCCCCACGGGTGTAACGTCCCGGCCGTCCCGGTGGTTTTGGCGGGGGGGAGTGGGAGGGGGTCGGAGAGAATCGTCCATGCCGTTGGGCCGGTGCTCGGGGGAGGGGGATAACGCCCCGCCCGGGGAATTGGTGGAAGACCGACGACTATCGAACTCCAGTCCCGGGCTCGGACCCATGTGGGAGTGGCCGGGGCGGAGGCGAGGGGACAGCGTTAGCTGGGGGGAGAGGGCCCGGTCGGCTAAACTGGCGCTGCTTCCGCCGAACCGATCGGCGCCCCGGCCCAGCCCGGCGCCGCCAGCGGTTGTCGACGAAGACAGGGACCCGCCGGCGACATTTCGCTGAAGCCGCTTGACTTCCTCCTTCAAGTCGCGGTTGACCTTACGCCAGTGGGACTCGCGCAGGGAAAGGTCGTTCATGGCCTGCTCCTGCGCCCGTTTGGCATTGACCCACTGTTTCTGTTTGCCCTGCAGCTGTTCAATCTCTAACTTCTGCTGCACCGCGTCGTCCTCTAATGTTTGGATGGTGGCCCGTAATACCCCCAGCTGGTTCTGCAGGGTGTCCCGCTCCGATTCGACCTGATGGAGTAGTCCCAGCTTCGGCTGGGTTTCGGCCCGGAAAGCATGGAGTTCCTCGGTTCGGTCGGCCAGCTCCTGGCGTACGGTATTGACCGCCTGGATCGCATTTTGTCGGTGCTGAGCCAGCTCATCGCGCAGTACCTGTTGAAGTCGGGTTGACTCGGACCGCAGTTGCTCCAGGTTAGCCAAGGCCTGTTTGAGTTCCATTTCCGTCTCGTGGAGGCGGGTCTTGGTCTGGTCCAGCTTAGCGCTCTTTTCCTCGAACAGTTGCCGGGAGGTGGTCAGGTCGGCCTGAATGTTTTCCAGCTGTTCCCGGGTCTGGTTGAACTCCGACTGTTGGGACTCCATGGATTCCCGGCATTTGGACAGACTTTCGTTCTTCTTGGCCATTTCGTCGAGCTGCTTCCGGTTGTTGGCGTGGATATTCTCCACCTCCTTCTCCATTTGGTGGAGTCGACCGTGGGCCTTCTTGAGCTCGTCGTTGGTCTGCTGTAACTCGGTAGTCTGCTGCCTGGCCTGCCGTTGGGAGCGCTCGAGCTGGTCAGTTAGGGTCATCACCTTCTCCTCCGAGGTTTCCAGGTGCTCCCGTGTTGCGTTGAGCTGTTGTTTCTGCTTAACCATGACTTCCTCGATTTGGTCGTGTTGAGTCTGGAGCTCCCGCAATTGGCCCTCAGCTGTTTTCTGAGTCGCTTGCTCTTCCTTTATCCGGCTTTCCAGCTCGGCTTGCCGCGTGGACTGTGTCTCGATTTGAGACTGCAGGTCCTTGATCTCGCCTTCGCGGGCATTAAGTTGCTTCACTTTGGTGTCTATGGCTCCCTGGAGAGCCTCGGCACTAGATATAAGTTCCCGCTGGCGATCCTGGTGGCTTTGGACGTCGGCTTTGAGTTGGGACACCTGGTCAGCTCGTGCAACCAACGATTCCTTCAACTGCACGATTTCATCCCGCTGGGCTTCCGCCGTATCCTCGAGTTTCCGTATAGTTTGCTGGGCATCCCCGTATTGTTGGCGCAGCTCAATCAATTCCTGGGGATCAACCACTGGCTCGGGAGTTGGAGAGTCAGAGCGCGTCGCTGATTCCGTGGCATCCAGGGTAGGCGGCTTCGAGTCACCTGCGATCACAAGAGACTCGCCCTCTTGAATTACACCGGCCTTATCGAATAGCTGCATCTTGATTTGGGCCAACTGCTGGCTGAGCCTAGTAATATCGTCGAGCACTGCATCAGACTGGGCCAAAGCGACGGGTTCCGCCGTCAGCTCTGATGGCATCTCACGGGCAGTGGCTACTTCCTGTTTAAGCGCGTCGCGTTCTTTATGGGCCTCCTGCAATGACTGGCTCAAGTGGTCATTCTCGTTGCTCAGAGTAGCTACCAGACAACCAATGCAAGTATAGCATACACCATTATTAAAAAACCAACAATTGCGTAATAAAAACAGTCGAAACAACGTAGGTTAGACGGGTTCGTGTAACATTCACTGATCAAATACTGTCATTCGGGGTAGTATAGACGCATAAGTAAATATCTGAATGAAGGGTAGACTTACCAAGTTGGTCCTGGGTCTCCGTAATCTTTTTGAGGGCCCGGTGTACCGATCGACACAAACCATCCACATTCACTGCGGCGGAGGACGATTCGCCTTCGACGACTTCGCCGGATTTGGGTGACTCGCCTTCTACAGCATCCTTGACTTCACTATGCAAGGCACCCAATTGACTCTTAGTAGCTCTGGCGATCTCCTCTTGATTCTTTAAGCCCCGGATCTCGGATTGCAGTTCACTGATACGGAGTTGGTAGGATTCGTGTGCGTCAGCCCGTTCGCGACTAAGGGTCTCGCATTTATCCTGCAGCTCAGCACATTTTTCTTGAACGACTTGGCGTTCCGTGGCTACTTCTTCGTAGGCCGATTTCTCTTCCGCAAGGGACTGCTGTAACTCCGACTTCGACGCTTGAAGCTCAGTAACAGCCTAAATTGACATGGGGTTGACGGGGAGGGTAGGGAGGTTAATAAATAGCGGGATTCATCCAGTGGCTTCTCCCATAATACCACCACATGACACTATTAAATTGGCACATAAAGGACTATAGCACCAAAAATTACACGCAATAATCTAAGGTTTACCTTTCGAGCGGATTCTAGCTCATTTTTAAGTGACGACTGCGATTCGGACTGCTTCTTTTTCTCTTCTGTAAATGCCTTGAGTTGCTTTTTGGCCTCTAAACAATTATGTGCGTGTCGGGGGTTAGGGAGAGGGTATGCATTTAGTGGTTAGATATTGGCAAGGATATAAATGAAATCGACACCGACAAGATGGTCAGAATCAGCAATGTCCCACGATGTTTGAAAGGCACTCATATCGTAAGGTCAGTCGACTTGGTTACACTTACCGTCTCGTTCAGTGGTTAACCGTTTGATTTCACCTGAGGACATCTATAACCAGGGAAGTGTTTTAGAATATACAGCGGTATGGATAACTACATGATGAGCAATGCGAATTGAACAATCGAACACTTGAGTGGCAATACCCCCCAGCGGAATATTGTAAGTAAAGGCCGTCGTATGAACGTGCTTCACTGACCTCCGTTTTTAAGTTGAGATTCTTTAGGTGAGCCTCCAGAGCCTCGGCATCGGCAATAGTGCGCAGAGGTGTGACCTCCTTCAAAATGGCATCGGCCGCTTTCTTTTGAGCAGTCAGTTTCTTGAATGACTTGATGAGATCTAGTAGGTGAACCAGGAGGATAGAGCATAGTCAAAATAGTACGTTAATTTACGTCAACATGAAATAATATCCCAACAGGGACCATATCCTAGAAGTAAAACGATCGTGTAGAAGGGCATTTTCTAATACCTGCCACCCAACGAGTAATTTTATACATGGGGGGGGCAAGGTGGTTGGATAAACCAATTGGCCCATAAAATCGAATTCACGCTTACCTGCGAATCGCTTCTCGTAGTTTTCCAATTTGGCAAGTTTGTCCTTGACGTCGTCTGGTAGTTCCGCCGACATGATGAGAAACTGGGGTGCCGATTGCGGCTGGATGTGATGGTTGAAAGGAAAGTTGTGGATGGGGGGTACTCTTAATTGCAGGTTACTCCGTTGGGGCGGTTTTTCGGAAAATATAAGGGGATCAGGGGTGCGTGACGCAGTTAGCGATGGGTCAATAATGAGCAAGACGAGCCTTTGGGCCAATTAAGCGGGGTTGATGAACAAGTAGAGGGATAAAAAGGAAATATCGAGAATGGTAAAGAAGTCCAGGGCATAGATTTGGTCTCAAACACTGAAACAGATGTAGATTATGGCCTAATGCGGTTTGCCAGCGGGGATGTTGTGCGAAATTCGCCATGTCCCAGCGGACCCTGTGAGCAGTAAAGCTGGTTGAAAATGCAGGTATAGGCGTGCAACGTTCTGCCGAGGAAACTCTGAGCCAACACAGGCCATCATCGAGTCAATCAAGCTGCCTACCTATTCGCTCACACGTATATCGCCTAGAATCCAGTGACCGCTGCCTATGCAGCAGGTACTATTGATTTTGTGATGGTTGGCACTATTTTGCCCACAAAAGACAGAGTATTACCCTAATAATGAAGTACCTTATATCCCAAAAGCTCATTTGCCTACATAGTCAGAGATTCAAATCCCAATACCTATCTATAATTAAGATAAAGAACTATGTAATGGGCTAGGTATGCCGCCCTACTTTAACACAAGTCTCTAGGAACATATCAGACAGTTGGAGACATTTGATAGGTGACATGGGTGGCTTCTAACCTAGACATTGGGGAACGTAAAGGGCGTGTAGTACGACCTACGACGTATCGGATTTACTGGCCCACCTTTCATCTATGACAAGGGGATAGACAGGGATTTCAAAACTAAAAATAGTCCAAAAGGAGAGGCGTATTTATTACATGGCTTATCGCAACTATTAAAAATGGATGGATTGCGGCGGAGATCCATCATCGAACTAGGCCCATTCACCCACCCAGTACTTTAATATAACAAGAATGGCTGGAGCAATATTGCAATAGATGATTATTATCTTGGCCAAATACGTAAAGGTGGGGTTTGAAAGGCGGGAACTAGTGCGAAAGGGTACGGCCGAATCGGTGGTATAATATCAGTGTACTATTGGGTGAAGTAAACCACAACCGGTCCCCCTCTGATGAATTAGGCATGCTAGGAACTACAAGGTGGCATTTTCGCCCGCATACTAGAAATACCACCTCCTCGATTTCGGGAGGTGAAGTATTATAGAGTAGTGCATCATCTAATCGGAATTCAATTCGTTGGTAGATAACCGTTTGTGGGGCGAGCGGTATCGTAGATCGGATACTTTAACGGGGCTCTTGGGCAGCGTAGACATCTCCACATCATTCGGTGCGGGCTTTAAGGGTGATATCGGTGGTATGGGGAACAAAGGAATAGTGGGTTTGGGGAGGACGTCTTGGAGCGACCTTGCCATGGGCGGATTGTCCGGCAGAGTACCCCGCCCATTAGCTGTTTTGTGGTCTGTGAGGAGGCACTGCTGGTAGTTGGATTCGAATTTCGGGAAGCCCTGGTACTCATCCGACTGCCCTGACGCGAGCGGTAACGATGATTTGGGATGCAGTAAGTTGCTCGACCATGCCACCAGGCCGCCGAGCAGAATGCCAGCTATAGTGGAAATGGTGAGAAATCCCAGGACTGGCGTGAGGGCCAGGAGAAGTCCTAGCAAGCAGGCTAGAGGAACCCAGACTACAGCCCGAGCTAGGCCCCATAAAGAATTACCCATAAATGACAAGGAACCGGTGATAACTGACCCAATCGGACGAAGCAAGAACCACGGCACCAAGGACCACGCCGTACGGAAGAACCAGCGAACCAGCCGAACTGGCCAAAGTGACCAAACCCACTCACCCCAGCTACTGGGCCTTTGGGTTCCAGGGGGTTCCGAATGCTCGGGGTATGGTGCGGCAGGTGGTGACTTTCCATTATCATACCGGTGGTGGTTGTCGGACAATGGAACCCCGGTGGCCTGCCCAACCACGGTTTGGGTCACAAGCGCGAGATGGGTAAAGGTTTTCGTTTCTATGAATGTAATGACCCGTACAGACAGGTCGGCTGATGAATCTGCACCGACCTGGTAGGGCTCGGCCGTGGTCTGGCTGGGGGTTTTAAGAGTTCCTTTGGGGTCTTCCGCGACTGTGGGTGCAATTGCTAAACAGGCAACCACCAGCCATACTAGGGCTCGCTCCACATATGCTCTGCGCATGACTTGAAAATAAAAATAGTGGGGGTTTATTCAATGGATTGAGTAACAAAAAAGGGAAAAGTGCAGGTTACTGTAGACTAGAGTAATCCTACGACAATATAGGCCAGTAAGTAAATGGGCTTAGGTTGAATGTGGTGGAGGGGGAAATCAACGACAAGGGGTGGGTAGATACTGTGGCTATACCCCGATGAGAACGTATAGTCGTCTAATAATGCTGAGTACTGTAATCGCATCATCACCTGTATCATAAACCTTGCTTGTGAACTTGATACCAGGAGGGTCTGGTCTAATGCTGGATTGTAGAAGAATATAGATATTGAATTGGCTAGCACCCCTTCTTGGACTTTCTTTTGGAATTCGTGAATGTAGCTTGCGAGCTATCTAAACCCAATTTGTATAGAGGGAACCCATTTTGTTTATAGAGAATCCATAATACCTCGAGTATACCTTAATCCAGAACAATGCCCCATTTATCATTATAGCCCAAAGGTATATTCGGATTATACGTGGTCTACAGCTTCTACCTTTACTGGTTAGAGCCCCACACTTACAAACGCCAAACGCGTGTTTGGAAATACATGTAAGTCATGGGGGCCCGATTCAGTCCATCGGAGTGTATCGTGGGTGAGATAAGATACAGTACGTGTCACCTATTCATTCAGCCAACTCTATTTCGTACATTTCCATCTCGATGGGCTGAACTGTAAATGTTATTTTTTCTTCAAAAAATATACGGATAATAGTGACACCCTACTTCCAAAAACATACTGTTAAAACCACTTTCCATATTAATCGATACAGAGGCACATTCAAAAACTAATGGGTGAGATTTTAGGTCCAGAGCTAATGGCCATTGGATAAAACAAATCTATGAATCTACCACCCATTCTCAGTTCGATAGAGACGCGTTTACAGCAGCAGGCCAGGCAGAGGAGGACTCTATTCGCCGCCTTCGAATCTTGCCAGGACACTCTACTTATCCGCTGACCAAATTACAATAGAATCCGCCCGCTACCAATTAGAGGGCAAGGGCACATCGGGTAGCGTGAGCTGGCAATTGGGCTCGTTGAAAAGTTGAATGCCGTTCGAAATGGTCAAGTAGATATCCGGAAATTACTGGAAGGATAGTAATTACTACACGGGTATTGGGCGCCAAGGTTGGGACGGATCCATCTAGACAATGTGTGTGTATAAGGGAAAAAAAGGGAAGGGAGGAGAGGAGACGGAGGGGCACATCATTGCCATACGCTTCGGAAGTGATTGGTGCGTCATCTTGCAAATAGGCGACAACCACGCTCTGAAGGCACCATGACTGGTAAAGGATTGCCGAGCGGTGGTTGGCGGAGGAGATTGCCCTTCCATTTTATACCCGTAAGCCAATTCCCAACGGGCCAGTCCCTTGTTTTAATACAGTCGGCCTGCAAAATATAAGAGTGGGGAATAGATGGGGGGAGTCGGCCCCCAAAATATTCCCAGCCCTACATTGCAATGGCAGAAGGAATACTTGAACGAGAATGAACGGTCAGTGAACCTAGTATGCCAATAATAATTCACTCCTCACCCATATATATATATTATACTAGAGCCACTGTGCCGTTGCATTGAATAAATGTGGAGGCGGTAGATCCCCAAGTCTCTACGAATAATTATAAATTATAGTACGTGGGGGTGGATCGGTACATCCGTTTTGAAGTGGGGGGTGAGTGTATGGCGAGGGAACGAAAAAGAAGAGGGTATATACAGGTCTATTTTCGTAAGGGGGCGGCCGCATCTCACCAGCCGGACACCATCGTCCCAATACCAACAATGAGCTCACAAAGGGATTGACGGCGGCTGATAGACGGACTGCCCTAGCCATTAACAAAGACTGGCCGCAGGTTCTTCATCGAAACGAGTGGGTGAAGAGTTAGGAAAAAGATAATCTAAAGGGCCTTCTAGGCTTGGCCGGCTCTGGATAAGGGAGGCGGCGGCGGCTGATTACACCGTCCCTTTGGAATAGAGCGTGTCTGGTTTTGCTGCAGCTTAATGATTCTCGAGTAGGGGAGGGGGCTTGTAATATTCCCCTTGCGGGGTAACACTATTTTGCAGGTATAGCGGATGCAATTTGAAATACGCCCAGGGTTCGCTAAATGGCGGGAAAATTGACTATGATAAAATCAAGCCCCTTGAAAAAAATATCCAGTAATTTTGGGCCTCTCACAGTGGTCGCATTGGAGAAATACCCGACGAAAGGGGCTCGTTGCTGGCCATAGTGGGTGGGCGGGGCATATCTATTTGCATTACCCATGCGGGGGAACCGGGACCATAGTCCATGATTAAATCAAAGGCATAGCAGGGCGATTAGGAGTAAGGAAGACGGCACCTTCCGTGGAAAAGACGGGACACGGGAGAGAGTGACCACGGGTTGGCTATTGTTTTCCTCCGTTCCTTCCCTATTTCCCTTGATAAGACCGTTGAACCCATTCCCAAGAGGGTAGTAGTCGTTTAGTAGCGACGGCACAAAGGAGAGGGGGCTAGAGAAACATAGCGTATAATGGACTCGGAAATCTTACTCTTTGTTGGCAGCGATTCGATGTTGCAGCTCAGTACTATTTGGGACTACCTATCTTTCGGTCATCGGCAGCTGCATATGGAGAAGAAGGGAGGTCTGCTCCAAGAACTATAGTAATGTATAGAGCTGGGAATGGCTAGGATAATCGGCTACTACTAGTTAGAATAAGAATAACCACCAAAAAACGAACCCAGTCGATTAAGGCGGGAGGGATGCACACTTCCCCCTCCTTAGTTAGAACGGTGGAGCCGAGGCAATCGTGTTGTTCAACTTGCTAATTGGCGGGATATAGCCTCTTCTCACTGGTTTGGGGCCTTGAGTAGCCAGGGCTAGGCCAAAGGGGAAGCGTGAACAAAGAGGCGGAAGGACAAGAGATGGGTGTGTGTTGTGTGTATGTGGATTGCCTAAGCCTGCTCCTCTTCCTTCCATTATATTATAGTCCCGTTTTAGGGGGGCTCCTCCTTTTATCGCCCATTGGCCCTAATCTCTTTTTTCTCGTCGTCACCCCCCTCTTCTTGCTGCTTTTTGGGGGCGCTGGTTCTTTATAAACCCTCTCCTATTCTTCCACGGGCCGGGTTTCCGGTTTGTTCGTTCATTAGACTTTCTTGTGCTTATCAATCCCTCCCGTAAATATTTCTCTATTCTCTGCTTCTTTATTCCCGGTGCATATAGTCCATCTATGCGCATATATCCCCGCCGCGGCTCTCTTTCACTTACTGTATATTTATTTACCTTCGCCAAAAGCCTCTTGTAGCAGTCGACCACCCTCTTTCTTCTCCCTTCGCTCTTTAAGTTGTGTTAATAGTGTCTTCGCTTGTCTATCTTTCTGGGGGTGTTTTATATTTCGCCCAAGCGTGCCTCAGCCTTTTTCGGTCATCGTTACTCGGTTGCCAGCTCAGCATGTACTGACCCTACCAACTATTTCTCAATTTTGAATGCGGCGTGTCGCTTTATTCAGGCTTCTTACTTATTCTCACTCACTTACTCATCCCTCGGCTATTTCCAGTATTTTTTCCGAGAACCGCGTCACCGCCTTTTCAGAAGTACATTTGCCTTTTAACAACGCGTCCAACCGTAAGTATTAGTTAGCCCCACTGAACAACACCCTTCTGTGTGCATGCACCCACCAGTCAGAAGAACGGGTGTTCCAAGGACCAGTGGGAAGGAGTGGTGTGTGTGGGTTGTGGCCCAAGAGGGCTCTCTTCGTTGCTCTCCCAACCACCAGATATCATCAGTCTGTACTACCCCATTTCTTCCCACTTGTGCACTGTCCGAAACGCCTTCCTCCTTGAACCCTTTTCCCCGGCTACTTACTAGCCACCATGGTTACTGACTGGTTCACTCCACTTAGTGTTGTTCAGTCACCCACCACACCCCCCTATGTTTTTTTTCGCCAGCTGAAAAAAATAATAGTCCTAATGTGGCGGTAGCTTGTGCTTTTGGGTAGGCGTAGTCCTACACTGGCCATCTCATTAAACCGTACCCGCTTAAGAAGGTCCTTTTATACAAGTTTACTGCGTCCAGGGATGCATGTGCCGTGGGGATCATCCATTCAGTCAAGAATGTGGCTAGTTTACAAACCTTATGCGGGTGGGTGCCCCTGCCGCTTGGGGTTCCTCATTCATCTAATTAGCCGTCACGGCCATTAAATTAGGACCTCTTGAATTAACCCATGGCTGGTTCCACGTGTGCGCTATCGTCCATTTTACTGCCATACCATACCATCCTTCTACCAATTGCCCTTTTATAGACTCCTAGCTCGTTCAGCACTCGCCCAGCCGCCACTATCTATACCATGAAGGCTATTAAGTATCACCTGGGGGATTTCAAATCGGGGGACCAGACCGAATCCTTCTTCATATACACCTTCCCCGAACTCCCCAATTTCCAGAACCGGGAACGCGCTTCCCCCAATTCCCCACAGCCGGCTAGTCCGCCCCTTTATTACCGTGTGCGGGACATCGTCACTGTCTTTCTCAACAAATTCCCCGAATATATCACACATTGCCTGCCTGTCCTGAAGGGGTTCGACCCCTTTTACATCCTGGAGAGCCAAACCGATGAGCTCTTCATCATGGTGGCTGCCCTACAGAGCATTGCCTACAAATTCCCTGACCAGCCCCATCTGACCAATTTCTGTGCCTTCCGCTTGGAGGAGTTCAAGCGCGGCCAGGCCAACAATGTTATGCTGTCGCTCGGATTTAGCCGCATCCGCCGGCCAGTCGCGACTGAAGAGGGTAATATTCCCATTAAAGTAGACGAGCGGCAGAGAAGCGTTAGTGCCACCCAGCCAGCCACTCGTCCCCGCGAGCCTCAGGCTGCCCAAATGGCTCGTGGAACCACCACACCGTCCGTCACCGGGGCGGGCTACCCGGAACCTCGCTCTCCACACTACCCCCCTCACGGCCCGCCACCGAACAACATGAGCCGGGACGTCAACCGTAGCCATGAAGGGGTCATCCATAAGCCCGGGTACCCACCTTACAACCCCGCCTACGGACCTGGCTTGCGGGAGTCGGCAGACTACGCAATGCGCCGATCATCCATGGCCGACAGACAGGACGGGGGTCCTCCTTCCAAACGCCAGCGGTCTATCCCGATGTCCGATGGTTACCCAGCCCTGCCTTCCCCGCTGCATAATGCCCACCACCCCAACGGGCCATACTCACAGCCGCCGCCTCCCCCAGTTGGACATCCGGCCCGGCCCCACTCCAACCCCCATCCGGGCAATGCCATGCAAATCCCCCCCGGTAGTGGCCCCCACCCCCCTCCGCCCAATATGACCCCGTCGCTGAGCTCGCCGATGCACTCGCGGGACCCTAAGCTGAAGAACTCTTTGAACCTAACCGTCTACACCCCCAACTACGACGACCCCGCCCCCACGACCCGACCTGCCGAGGCCCCTTATTCTGCCCCTGTCCATGGTCCCGCTCCGGGTCAGCCGCAGTCTCATCGTCCCTTGGTGCAGACCATTAACAAGCCGTACCCGCGGCCCCCCAACGATCCCAATGGGTATCCGCCCCAGTCGCCCGGTGCCTCAATGGGACACGGTCCCAATATGCCTGTATCCTCCCCACTGCGATCTTCCCACAGTATGGGCGGGCCCCCTACAGGTCTACCCCGTTCTCGACTGAACTCCGAGTCCCAGATTTCTCGGATAGCCTCGCCGCCCGATGCCTTCCGTCGTCCGTCTGACGTAACCCCTGGTATGGCCCTACCTGCTCATATGCGAGAGCACCGGGATATCCGGGGGTTCTCTGCCAATGGAGGACCTGAAGGCCACCCGAACGGGCCTGCCGCCCAAGGACTGCCCAATGGGGGACCTGGCCCTTCGCCTTTCCACCCATCCGAATCACCAGCCCGCCTCCCACCGCACTCGGGTCCCGGACCGATGGGTGGTCCCTTTCCCGACCAAATGTCGCGCACCACGTCCAGCTCCTCCTCTTTCATGCTGCCGCCGATTAATTCCGGCAGTAGCTTGGGTGGCTTCACACGGCCCCGTGTCGGCTCGTTGGAGAACAATTTATCCCCACGGGTCCACGGCCCGATTGACCGTCAAATGAGTGAAGCCCTCGATGTAGTTCGTCGTAAGATCGAGCATTTGAGCACCATGGAGACCCAGCTAGAGTACCAATTGCGCCAGTCCTCGGATATCCTCTCTGCCCTGCACCGCCGTGTACAGGATATGGATACGAACCAGCCCGGCGCCATTGGTATGCCGACTGGGTCCTCCGAGTTTTGGAATCGGATGCATCAACTCGTTACTCAGTGTATCCAGGGAGGCGAGCCATTCAATTCGACCCCCGAGGGCCCCCCTTCAAGTGAGCGGGCTCCCGTATCGTCGTCCTCCCTAGCCCAGGCTTCGACGGCTCAGTCCACAACGACTCTGGTGGATAGTGCTAACGATAATTGCGATGATCTTTTAAGTATTCTGGCCGATAAAGCCATCTCGGAAGCCCCCTCCTCGTTTATGACTACTGCTCCAGTCCCCGTCCCCAGTGTGTCACCCACTCACTTGGACCACATTACGAACGGTTCTGTAAGCGCTTCGCCCCTTTCGACTACACTGTCGCCATTCCCTACCTCGCGGACCGTCGCTGTTGTTGACGAGAGGGAAATTCTGAGAAGTAGTGCTGACATCAATGCTGCCACCGCCCTGCCCCTCCTATCGGTAAACAGCTCAGCTGACAACTCTGCTAGCAATAGTGAAGCTAATTCGGTTGACGAACCGCCCTATTCCGGTTCAGACGCTTCCCCTGCGAATAGTTTATCTACCTCATCCATCCACTCGTCGTCTTCCGCTTCGGTGATGCAGAGCTCGTAGATTGACGCTTGCTCGTATATTTACTATATACTATCCCTTCTTACTACCACTATTCACTTTTCGGACTTGGCCCTAACTATACTGATATATGCATGTGTCTTATTTAAGTTTGTCAAATCTATACCCACATCTGATTATGATATTATTTTACTCGTTTTAATATTTAGAGTGATACTTGAAGTTTGGAGTAGCCCTCTACTTTTGAACTGATTTTCCGCATCGAGTCTTGGCGGTATTCCTATTTTTTTTTTGGCTTTCTTCTATAGCACCTATTATTGACGTTTTATTATATTTATATTTCTACCGGTGATCAGATCAACCGCCGGTTGTTCATAGGACCTTATCATAGAATATTTCGGTTGATTAACCCTGCCTTGATATTTGGTTAGTGTAGCCATTGCACACTTACTCTCCACATTTTCTATTTTTACATTTTTTGGTTTTGGTTTTGTGGTTAAAGATTTTATTACTATTTAGTGAATGTTGTTCATGTACAAAATAATTAGTCGATTAGTAAAATAATTTGGTTCTTGATTCCCTAAATGTAATTTGCATTGGCAGGGTACTCTACATGGTTAATGAGATAGGGCTGGGGCCATAGCCTTCAAAGGGATTACCGATATCGAAGGGTAAGTCTGTTATAACTTAGCTGGGCAGATGTATAAAATATACTTACTGACACGGGACATTAGCGAAGTAAATATTAGGCACCGTTGGTGGAACGGAACTGCCCATTAATTAGCGACTTGGTTCCCACCTGTTGTGCCACCACGAATATTACTCTCCCCAGTTTAGTGATCACTTTGCTTTCCCGATTTTTCTAGTTCTCACACACGGTGCAAATGGGGTATACAGGGCTAAAGGAAAGGGATCATATGATATGAGTCTAAAGGAAGTCTGTTTGGTTCCACTGTAGCTCACCTGATTTAGTGGTAACCGATTTTGCTCATTGTAACTTTATTTACTTCAAATTCACTGGCTACTTTGGCCTAGTATATCCAGTGGACATCATTCGCCCCGTTGCGTAGGAAGGCTTGTGAAAGGGACCGCCGCCTCCTACCTACCATTATGAAGAGGGGTCCCTCACAGCGTCTACGATGAACCTCTACTTACCTACTTCTCTTTGTAATATTGGCCTGGAACTTACCAGTGTCCCATTAATACCATTGGGTATCACGAGGGCTAGTGTTGGATATGACCACACAGAGAAATATGATACGGTCGATTCAGCCACGCAAAAGATAATATTAGGGTTATTAAATGTAGTTATACTGGTTTATAAACACCATCGCGTCAATTTTTCCCCTCATGATTGACCGGGTCCCTTTTGTAGCTGCAGTAAATCGCCCGCATGTGCAATATGTAATATAGCGTGGTGGTATTTGGATTGCCATTTAAAAGCGTAGAATGCTTGTCCATTAAGTGCCGGAAAGCACTACGTTAAATCCAGTGGGTCATCCGTGCTAGTCTGCTTACGAGGGAGACACTGAGCTTGGCTGGACTCTGGCAACATATTTCAGCATAAGCTAAAACGATTCAAGAAGGAGGAGACTGGATAGGGCAATGTTAGCTAAGGGTACTACTATGTAATTTTACTAATGGGTTGATACAGCAGGTGTTAGATGAATGGTAATATAATCAGATATAATAGGTGTAGAAACATGGGGTCAGAGCCAGGGTCAGGTAAACATTCCACAGCCCTAGTGGAATAGCAAAGGAAATTAGACGGTAGCCTTTTGAAAGGGTAATACAAGTGCACAAAGGGGTAGGTATAGTTTGCGTAGTAGCGGTGGTGGGTAGTAAATGGATGAAGCTGTTCCAACACATGTAATAGAACTATCACAAGTATATATATAATAGTAAATCAGGAGGGGAGGGGAGTATGTTCTAAGACTAAAACAAGGAAAGCGCCGGTTTAATTGTTTGTCTAATGTCAAGCCGAGAAGGTTCTGCTTCTGGAATGCTAGGGAAGCGAGGACTGCCAAGCGGACGAACATAGCTACCAGTAAAACCCATTAAGAGTGGGGTAATTATGGGCATTGCCAAAGGCAGTTAAAGATATGGCCCAGTTGCAATATGAGGCAGTTGGTGGCAGGGAAACAGGAAAGCCGATGGTAGCTGTCATATCTAATGATCGGCTGGCTAGCTATACCTCCAGATTAGCGGATGGTTCGGCTGTATCCAATGCCACTAAAACATTGGCATACCTTGAATGATGAATGACTAAAAACGACGAACTACGGATGAAACACAGATCAGATGACTGGGTTTTTGATCTACCAACAGCAATATCTATCTATGGCCCGAAAGTAATGCCAGGGCTTGACCTAGTCTCTTTCGAGCGCTTCATCCCAAACAAAAGAAGCCGGTGAAGCAATTGTGGGGTTGGAGAAAGGAGAGCAAACCCAATAGGAATTTAGCACTGTATGCCGAAATGTCACCTCCCCTAACCACTAAGGGATATGTCTTTAATCAATGACCTCGTCCCTGTTAGGGGGGCTATGCCTACTATATCCCCTTATACTTTTAAAACCATATAACTGGCTAATTATGGCTGTACGACTCAACACCAAAGTATAACATTATATTGAGATGATAGCCTTGGTTTTATAGCCATCTCTTGCGACGGGGCAGAGTGGTCGATTTGAAAACAAAAAATGTGATTTGATTATTTTAACCACTTGCTGTCGGTCGATTGGTCATTGTGGAATTCAGACTACCCATAAGGAACACGGTGGCATACTTGGAGAAGTTAAGGGCTGTGTATGAAGAGCTGGCATGACCATTCCTCAGTCCAAATTGGCCAAGTAATATACACGCGCATTATGGGAATAGTAAGTTGAGTGTAAAAGAGAGGAATTGTAAGATATATATCAGCGTCCAAGAGGGCACTGTGGTCGGTTCCACAGTTCGTTGAAATATGATGTGGTTGGTGTAGTATCGATACTCGTATTTTTGAAATAGATGACCAAGCCCATCGATGCGCGCAGCGTTCGTCCATCGGGGAATATAACTAGCCCATGGGGGGAACTCATGCCATACGCAAGCTTAATGGCAGGCTCTCTCCTCTCTGATACGACCTCAAAGAAGCCCATGCATATTTATATAGGATCGTTTCGCATCCTCAAACCAACCGTACTTTCTTTATTAGTAGAATTTCTTATCAAGGCCTTCCTTTGATATTCCTGAACCTGTATTTACTCAAACCGTAAGGATCACCTTTACTTTGTTATTGAATTACTTACTGGTTGTTTGCGGACCAGTCTAATTTGTTGCTTATTGGCCAACGATCCTACGAACCGTGCGATTTATCGGAGTCATTACCGCCCTGGGCCTGAGGTTATTTGGGCCACACGGATCTCAATGCTGGCCCATGGCTACTCCAGCTACAATGTCCGAACCCTCATATGAGGTTACATCGCAGCCGGAGAAGTCGTTTAATCTCCTGGGTCTGCCCTACGAACTTCAGTTAGCAATGCTAGAAACATTACCCACCCAAGAATTGCTGGGGCTGCGCCGAGTTAACAAAGGGAGCAAAAACTTTGTCGATGATTCACTCCATGCGACACGCGAGACGGTAAGAAACTCGGATGCCAATTATAACAATGTAATTATATAATGTGGGATTGGCCTTCCCGAGCTACACTCACTGGTGGGTATCCACATGATAAGCAGCAGTATGCTTTACCGTAAGCAAGACGACCTGCTAATCGCCTTATTGACCGAGCTGAAGAAGCATGGTGTAGACTTTGCCAATTTCCACTATCTGAGCATGGCAATGGCAGCAGCCTACGGTCAGGGTGAGACTGCGACCAAAATCAACCAACTGATCCAATTTGATTCGTTCACTTTAGTAGAAAATGGTAGGCTGCGCCACTGTCGAAATGCACACAAAGGCGATGCCGATTTACGAACAATTGTGGCCCGGTGTTACCTACGCCGACTTCGCCGTAGACTGTCCTAAGCCCGGGGTGTTTAATACTGAGGCTGCATTGAACGATGCCCTTGGAGACTTCGTCATTACGATCGACCGGCACTATCTGACCACCCTGGGCGTCGAGGCGGATACGGCTGCGGCCGACGCGTTATCCCTTTCGGCAATGGTAGAAACCATGAGCATTAATTAGATGGATGCTGTTTGCCGGGATTTCCCCCCCCATATTTTTATAGTTTTATATTTATAACAAATTTATATCCATATACTTATTTATATATAAAGATATCGATATATATATATAGATATATATATAAAAATCTATAATAGTGGTGTATTTTGTTCGTCACCAGTGGGCCGTGGTAAACGGGGGAGCTTAATTACAGACTGTGTATATCTAGCATTTGGGGACTAAGGGGCTGGATTAAATACAGGCGGGATTAAATAGTGGAGTGAGAGTTATGGGCAGGATAATTGACTCCCCAGACCCTTTAACTATTAGGTAGAATACTATACTTGGATCAAAGTGAGGGAAGCAAGGAGGGAGCGGCGGCTTAGCCAATGGGCGATCAGGACGTTTGTTTACCATTTGAATCTGCCAATCATGGCGGCTGTTTATATTTGACGGGCGGTTAATAACGGGGGAAGAGTTAAAGGAAAGGGTCCATGGTTGCTATTCCGCTGTTGTTGAAAGGGAATAATATAGCCGATGTGGCATGTGTTCCTGCTACAGCGGCGGCCAATGAATTGATCAATTGGGTCTATTTTGATTTGGGGGGGTTTGGTTAGATACCACGCCAAATCTACCTAACTATGGCTTCACATTACATCCCCCGCTGCTTGGCCAGACTATACTAGATATCCACAAGTCTGGCCAAGCGCACTCCCTTTTTCTCGTACTATCTTTTTGTTGCGCCTGCCTGAACCTCCCCCGTTTGTTGTCGAATCTCTCTCTCTCTCTCTCTCTCTCTAACTCTCTACAGTCGCCCCTTCCCCACCGACCCCTCGTTTCTCCGTCAGCAGTAGTTGCCTTTTCGACCCTAAACCCCTCTGCGCTTTATACCTACTATTCGCCCACCGTTATAGGAGGAGAGGATTCCTTCTCCATTCCATTCCAACCCAGCCGAAGTACGGTGTAGCAGCCACTCTTACTCTCCCACTGCTACTCACCCTTTCCGCCTACCTTATCCCCTGCTTCACTCCACTTGCCTTCCTTTTCTTCCTCTCTCCATCTCTACTACACCTCCTCCCTTCTCTTGGGCCTTGCCGTTTTTTAACCTTTGACTATGGCCACCGCCAGCCATCCCCCCAATCCCGAACGCACCCCCAACAAGGTCGGTTTGCCCAGCACCCCCAGCAAGTCCGCCGTCTCCCTGTTCGCTTCGCCCATCAAGGCCGATGAACTTTGCATCAACCCCAAATGGTCCCCCCACTCCCCTTCACCACGCTCGAAGCGTCTATTCACCGCCTCGGCCGATGCCGTGCGCAACAAGCGGATCATGGCTGACCTGTCCCATACGGCCGGAGAAGGAGGCAGTGGTGCCCTCCCGATGGACAAGGAACCCCGGACACCGAAGGAACCCGCCTTCTCCGTATTTTCCCCCTTCGCCCGGCGTCAGAGCCCGGCGTTGGCCGCTATCCGGAGCCCACAGCGACTGCTCCTTAGTCCCAAGTCCATCCCGCCGTTGAGCCCCGTGCTGAGTTCCAAAAAATTAAAACACATCACCACAGGTTAGTAGGCCCCAGGCTTTTTTAATATGTCATGCTTTTGTTATCCCAGATCGGACCTTGCTTTGGGCCTGGGTACCATTGCGGTATACCACTGGTGAATATGGATAGGCACATTGCCCTCTAATGTCAAATTATATCCCGCCGGCCCAGTGGACTAGCCGGGATGTAAATGACCTATTTTGGCGTAGAGTCACGGATACTGTCCGCAATAGTATATATTTATTGTGGCTCAGGTAGAATGGCCTCGAATTCGCTTTCGGAGCCGACGGGTACATCACTGCACCACCCCCAATTAACCAGCGGCCGTCTAACCATCTCGCTTTCCAACTTGACTGCATCTAACTATTAAATGTGTCCTCGTAACAGATAAGCATGATATCCATCGCTTCCACCAATACTCTTCGCCTCTATCGCGGGTGAGCCCTACCACCAATCCGGACACCCTGGCCCTGCCCACCCATCTCTACCAGGGCCTCGGCCAAGATCCGGAACATTCCCCCACTGCCGCTCGTGTCTCGGCTGGTTTCGGTCGCGAGCGCAACTTCAATGAATTACTAACCGATCAGGAGCCGGTGCCACTGTCCAGCCCCCTCCACCCATTGACTTCCGCTCCCGAAACCGAGTTCAAGCAGAGTCCCGTTTGCCGTTCTCTCTTTGATGCCTCGAAAAAGCCACCGTCCAGCCCCGTGCGGGAAACCACCAAAAGCAAATTCGATGACCTGGGTGAATTATCCCCCACCGCTCCCCGTATTACCCGGGATACCCGCGGCCCGCGGACCCCGTGTACCCCTCGCCACACCAAACTACCTCGCTTCGCCTCAGCTGATCTCTTGGCATCGACCCCCTCCTCTTCATCGAAGGGCACCACCATCAGTCGGGAGGACACAGCGGCCCCTGCCTCTAGTCAGATTCCCCCATTTTATTTCCCGGGCGGTCGACCGGCCGCGAGCCTTGATCTCCAGGTATTGGCGGCCCGTCAGGTCCAACAGGTCAAATATGCTCTTACCGACGACTTCGGCATTACTTCCGAGGATTTCCTGCGGGTGACGGAAATTTGCGGTCTGCCCCGCTTCACTAACAAGGCCCTGTTCCAGCGGGTCTTTGGCGCCCAGGCCTCCGTCATGGATGCCAATCCCCACCATGACCTGTCCCAACTCAGCCATCGCCAAAAACCCATGGTCAACCTTCACCGCCAGTTCGCCCGGTTCTGGCAACCCCTTCGTACCTCGAGTCCCGACGAGGACGCCCTGGTGTTTAATCTCCTGCGGAGGGAGGACCGGCCGTGGCTGGAGCCCGATGATTTTTTGGTGATTCTGGAGGACGTGATTGATAATCACCCGGAATTGGAGTTCTTGGACGGTCAGGATATCTTTAAGGAGCGCTACGCCGAAACCGTCATTGAACGGCTCTTCTACCAGACCGCCCACAGCTGGGATCGACGCATTACCTTAGCTGAATTCCGTAAACATTCCCTGGCCCGTATGCTCCGTGAATTGGAGTCGGCTATTGATGTGGACGTTGTCGAACCCAGCTGCTTCTCCTACAAGCATTTCTATGTGATCTATTGCAACTTCTGGGAATTGGACACCGACCACGATATGCTGATTGACCTGGAGGACCTGTCCCGCTACCACGATAATGCCCTAAATGAACGCATTCTCCATCGCATTATGGAGGGCCGCGGAAAACCCAGTGAATTGCCTCCGCCCTCTTCCTACCGAGCCACCGCCCCACATAATGCCCCCCATGGCGGGGTTCCCATGGTCCCCTTTAGTACCGCCTTCCCCATTGTACAGCCCACGGCCCGCCATCCCTTCCAAATGACCTACCGGGACTTTATCTGGTTTCTCCTCTCGGAAGTCGATAAAACCTCTCCTACGGCGGTGGAATACTGGTTCCGGTGTATCGACTTGGACGGCGACGGTACCATTTCGGTATACGAGCTGGAATACTTCTTCCAGGAACAGGCGGAGCGAATGGAGATTCACTCGGGCGAGGTCATTCGTTTGGATGATTGTTTGTGCCAAATTATGGATATGGTGCACCCCGCCCGGGATGGACTGATCACCCTGAACGATCTCAAACGTTGCCCCTACCCCGCCCCCGTGATTGATATGTTCATCAACTTCAGTAAATTTGTAGAATACGAGAACAAACACCAAATGTTGCAGCAGCAACTCCTTGAAGTAGCCCTCCAAGCCCCCCGGGGAATCGACCAGAAGACCCTCATTTCCCTGAAAGTCCAATTTCTGTGTAGTCAACCCAGCGACTGGATCAATTATGCCGATGTGGAGTACGAAAATCTACTGGCGGAGGAAGCCGAGGAAAGCCAACCGGAGGCGGTCGTCGAACTGACCCCGCACGCCCAAACGGAGAGTCGGAGAGTGGGGCCCGAATCCCAATCATACGTTGACCCGAACCCCTCGGATACGGACACCACCTCCACCACCTCCCATACCCACTCGCAGCAGCTGGACCACGACGATGATTTCATGGGTCCGCCGTCGCAGGTGGATGACACGGAGTACGATAACGAACCCATGTCCTCCCCGAATAGTAGCATCCACCTGCGGTCGGCCAACATGTCCATTGATTCCCACCATGGTCTAGCTTCCGAGTCGGATATCTCCGATATGGATGATACACCGCATCCCATGCGCTTTTTCAATGCCCCTAGCCATTCCCTTTCGGCGGGCCCGACGGCCTCCTCTACTAACCCTTCCCATAATACCATTCCGGCTATTGAGCTGAGTAGTGAACCGCCGTCCTCCCCGACTCACCACTGCCTGGCCCAATCGTCACGCGCTTCCCTTACCCAAGGGGACCGGACGGCACCGCTTATTTTTCCCGAGGACGAGGCGACCGATGTATCGCCCGGCGGGGGTCACAGTGCGACCAAACACAGCGGCGGCAGCTCGCACTCCACAGGGTTTACGTCCTTCATGCGGCATCTGGACCGGTTTAGAAAGAGTCTGTCCCCGCTGGACTACAATTCGGATTCGGATACGGAGGAGACTACCACTGTGCCCGAAGATAGGCGACAGGACACTGCATCCGCCGCTCGGGATAGTGGTATTATGGAAGTTCGGGATGGAACTCGCTAAATCTGTTTGTAACGAGTCCATCAAACACACCCAAACACATATTTGCGCCTCCCCCTCCCCTTTTCCACTCTTGCTGAACCATTCAATTATACCACCCGCTTTACAATACCCCTCTCTCCCTATTCAAGGTTTTTTTCTATATAATTATACTAGGGGATGCCCATCCACAGATTCTTCCTACATAACATAACATCCCTTACTTCTAGCTTCTCTCCCCCTTATTGCTATACAAAGAGGTCTTCATATGCGCTTTACTCCACCTCTCATCCATTCCATAATAATGTGTAACCCTTCCGCACTTCTTCCTTCTTCGATATCACTCCCCCCCACACTCCCTGCCAACGTTAGGTATAATAGCTATTTACTGGTTCAAAACTTCCTTAGCATTCTATTATCGCTTCGTTTTACATTCGAATTATTATAGCCACTTGTCATTTATCCATTTCGCCTATTAAAAATTATATTTCCTTATATATATATATATATATATAGAAAAATACCTTTTACACCACAACTTCATTGGATTACCCGATACGATCCGATCAGTAGACTATGTATCAATACAGGCCCCATAATTAGGGTGGAAGCCGTTAAAAGCCCGCATGGTTCTACAGACCAAGCTGGGTCATTTGCAACAGCTGTGTACAGCCGAAAAAATAATCGCCTAAACCATAGTTCCCCTGTTCGCGATAAACGCCAAGACTGCTAATTGATATAGGGCTACCATAGCAAGCGCATGGAGCCGCGTCAGTTTATGGTTGGTGGATGACTGTTACACATCTTGCTTGAGAACACTTCCTTGGGGAATAATATCCGCGTATGAAACGGGAGAGGCAAGTGGCTCACCTGACCTTGCTTGGGGGGAGATTAAACGGTTGGGGGGGAGATGTCTTGACCTCTAGGGTCAAAGGGGGGTATGTGAGTGTAGGTAAGTAAAGTACCGGCTTGTTGGGCCCTCTTGCCTACAGCCAGATATCACATTCCGCTTGTTATTGGGCCGCTGGTAAAAACCTACCCCGCCATGATAATGGCAGGGTAATGGAGGCCGAGTTGGGCAAAAAAATATAAAGAGGAGGGGGCAAGGGTTGACCATAAAGGCATACTGTTTAAGTCGAACAGGCTAGGAGTGGTCGAGGCGGGGCGAAACGGTTCTACAATACCTCCTATTTTAGGCTGTCTTGCAGGTGATATGCTTGGCCACCTTACACTGGAAGTGATACCACACCGTGACCGTGCAACAACTACGATTGGCCGGGATAGGCACGCCTTTCGGTCCGTCAAATCGGTAGAATCCGTTCGTACGTCGAGTAATACAGAGCATTCAAGTTGGATACGAGAAGAACGAGCCTGTTGGTGGCTTACTAATAACCGATATATATATATATATATATATATATAATGGACCCAGCGGTCGCTTTAGGCCCGCCCCAACTGTATTATTGAACTCATTATTTTTTATATTTTTTAACCTGGGGTGTTCTTTTCTGGATAACACCCAAATTTTTAAGACTTATACTGCAGTTTGTTAGATTTTCCCGATTCCATTTTTTATTTGGGCATTCGATAGAGCTATAGTTATGACCTCACTAAAGTACCAACGGGTCTGGTGTTTTGGCTATGCAGCCGTATTATTTATGGGAAGTCAGTGGGGTCCCAATAGTGGTAGTGTCGTCCTTGGAGCAATCGACCAGTTGCGGAGCCCAGCAGTGGCGCCCAACTACCTGGTTCGCACCAGCGCCAACAACGACCGTATCCCGACCGACAATGACCAGGCGGAAGACGACTGGTCCTGGGGGGGCGACATCCCGTCGTCGGTCAGTTCAACGGATAACCAGAATAACGCTAATCCATGGAACTTCGGTGTAGAGTCGACCGGACTACAGTTTAGGGAGTCGCTCGCGGAACCCAATAGTTCACCACCTGCCTGGGCCAGTGAGCCTCTTCGCGAGTCTGGCTTGAACGGACCTAGCCTACTATTGACGAGTCCATTTTACTATACTCCCGAGGGCAATGGTGACCCACAAGGTGATGGTAGTCGTGGTTTACTCGAGGAAGATGGGGGATTGGTCTCGCCGCCGTCTTCTTCTGTTGCATGGCATTTGGCTGATTTCTCCGCGAATGAAGCCGCCCGTAGTCAAGTGGGCGTGTACGACCATCTTTATCCGCCCCCACCCAACGAACTGGCCGTTGCCGATACCCCATCTGATCTACTTGATGGGGGGCCCTTAGGCAATAATGCTATGCCGCTGTCCTCGTCTTCGGCAATCGATGATCACGGCTCGTTGGACTGGATGAATGGTCATTCCTTCTTGTTCGGAAAATCAGTTGACACCATTACGGACTCACAACACCACCACCCCGGAAGCTCCGCAACGGCCCGGTCGCGGTCAAACACCGCCCGGCAAGAACACGTGCGGCCCTACTTGGTACCTACTACCGACGGTCGTCGCCGTAGAAGAAGTAACATGAAATCCCGAAGCGATAGTCCCGCGAGCCCTCCACCACCGGCTTCCAGCAGCCTCGCTGAGCATAGCTACCCCGAGGTCCAGCAACCGTCAGCCGAGTCTCCCCCGATGTACTACTGGCCCAGTGAAACCGCGGATGTCCTGGACTACGCTCTGCCCAATGAAGCCATCGCCAACTGGCCTTTGGATGAAGGGGCGACGGAAGCGGCCGCTGGTTCCTTAATGGATACAGAGTTGTTCACCACCCTTCCCGGAGGAGTTGAACTGGCCCAAGAATGTCGGCAATACGCGGTAGACGATATCCTTCGACTCACGCCATTCGGTACTAATGACCTACTACCAGCGTACTCAAATAATAATTTACTACCCGAGAGTCAGTCAGTGTCAACTTTGTTTGACAAGGATACCTTTTGGCGTACGTTTGATAAATTTCTCAATCGCTACATCCAGCAGCATAGTGGAGTAGAGAGTACCAACCTGGCAGGAGCTTCGCCCATGCCCCTCTCCCAGGGCCTTCAGTCCCGGACGGACCGTCTCGAAACCATCCAAGCGGTCCGTGAAGCGATGCGTAAACGGGAGTTTATGTTCATCCTGGGTATCGATCCCCAAACGAGTACGGTATATCCCATATTTCCTTACGAACACGACGGGCACACTTTGGACTGCTTGTACCTTCAAGCGTTCTTGAACTCGACCAAACCGCATATGCTGTTTGGATCGATCAAGTCGGATTTCAGCCGCGCCGAAACGATGGAATTGATTAGAATGGAACTCACTGGGTTCAATTTAGCGGATGAATTCAACCCTCCGGCATTTTAAGGTGCTGCCATGGGTATTTGTTAATGAAGACTGCCTATTTAAGGGCTTTTCTTTATTTTAGGGGGAGGGGATGGATAGACAGTTGGAGCCCGGAGAACTTGCCATTATACTCAAAAGATAGTGGGAATCCTTAGACTACTACGGTCTAATCCCCTTGTACACTTGCGTAGAAAATGTATACTATTGTAGGATAGGAACAGGTGGCTTGAAAGGAAAGCGGGTGGATTTTCATTGGGTCAGACGCAGTAGTCAAATTGAAGCGTGGTGACTTGGTTCTAATACCAATGGGGCATATTGCTATTTAGTAAATTTTATTTGGCTAATATGGAGGAGGTGCTCTTTGACCCAGCCATGCCCATCAACCCGTTCAGTAATTGCCAATCGGCGTCTCTTTCATATGTTTCCTGATCCTGTTTAATCTACCAATCAACTCATCCCGATATAGAGGGAGAGGGTGAAGTGTAGTCGACGATGGATTCGCTACGAACTATTGGAATATTTCACGTGTAACAATGTATTCGTCGATTGATTAGGGTAAAAACCCGTGCCTCCCCCCCCCTCATCTCACTCTCCGACTAGGCCCGTGTTTATGCTTACCCTATTTCAGATGGACGGATTTAGGTGCGTAAAAATATAAAACGGATGATAAAGAGATGCGTTGTTGGCCTGTGCTCTTTGACTTGTTACATTTCATTTATGATTCTACCCAGATTTGTTACTACATGTACGGTATGGGCAAAATTCAAAAATATACCCAATTAGCAGTTTTAGAAATTAGTAGGTACAATGGGGGCGGCCCTACGGGTACACTCAAATGTAGGGTCTGTCTGGGCTATGCACCATCATATTGGAATGAGGCAGGTATGTGCACTAAAATCATCCCTTCCAAACCCCCTATTTAAAGTTTAACCTATACATACTAAATAATCCATAATATTTTTGTTGTGCAGCGATGGGAAAAACTTAATAAAGCGGAATGAATAATAAGTCCCGACGGCTATAGAAATAGCGAAAATTGCCTAAACACTAGTTAATAATAATCAATAATCTGAAATAGTCAAAGAACTGCAGGCTATAAGCCGATACAATTCTATA